>JAGFNK010000137.1:0-114850 GCA_025769875.1 Russula earlei | reverse complement strand
ACTACTCGGCTTTCGTGGGATCAGAGTTGTTGAAGAGAAAGAGAAAAGGGAAGAGAGACCGGGGCGTGTGGATGAGGGAGGTGCGAGGCGTGGAAGTACGTTTTCACGGCACAGGGATTCTGTCGTGACTTCGCGGCTAGCGGGGTTAGTCACCTTACACCTCCCGGGGGTTAAAATTTGACCGTCCCCGGTCAATCCTCGTCCGTGAGTGGATATCGTCAGCGTCGACGGCCTCATCGCCGATAGCAGGCTCCTGTTCTAAAAGTTGTGTGACTGGGATGGATGTTGTTGAGTGAGCAAGGTAAGGGATGATTCGAAATGCCGCGTAGCGTATTTTGGAAAATAGCTCCGTCCAGTTCCGCCAGTCGGTATGCGCCGTTGCGTGTGCGCTTGATTACGACCATCGGCCCGAAGTAGCGAGGCCTGGTCTTGTTCTTCAGCGCCGCATCCGCTCCTGCAGTGCGCACCAATACTAAGTCTCCGGGCTCAAACTTGTAAGAAGAGATGTTGTTAGCAAATTCTCGCTCGAACTGTTGTACAGACGCGAGACGATGTTTGAGTATATTGTCGTGGATGGCAGCAAGGTCGTCTTCACGCATCTCTAGCTGTCGAGCGCGCGTTGCAATGAGGTCGGCTGTGGATATGGGCTTGGTGAGGTCAGGGACCAGGAATGTAGCTAAAGTAATGTCAAAGGGGAGGAGAGGCTCGACTCCTGTGTGCCATGTAGAAGGGGGAGTGTCCGGTAGACTTGCGGATAGTGGCAGCGATCGGCCCAGAAAACATGAGGTGCCCTGCACGGGCCATTTCGCTGTGTCGCCTTCGCACGCCTTGACTAGAGCTTCTCGGATGGTTCAGTGCTGGCGTTCGACGATGCCATTTGCGCGAGAGTTGTAAGCGGAAATGCGGATATGGCGGACTCCGTACCTCTCCGAGAGCCAGTCAAGTGCGGCGACGTAAGGCGTGCCAGTTGTCGGAGACAATTTCTTCAACGGCGCCCCATCGGCAGAGAACTTCTTCGAACAGGAAGGAGCCGAGAGTGCGTCCAGTTTCGGTGCGTAATGCTCTCCACTCCGGCCAGGCTGTGAGGGAGCAACGTGCCTGAGTTATATACCTATACCCCGAAGCGCGGGGCATAACCATGGTGTCGACGTATAATTTGCGAAAAAAGTGGAGCTGGGGGAGGAACGGTGGGTGGGATGCGAATCTTGGTGGTTTGGCGGATCTGGCACTGATGACAAGTGTTCACGTACCACTTGACGTCCTCCTCCAAGGATGGCCACCAGAATCGGTCTAGAAGGACACGACGAGTCAAATAGAACCCTTTGTGTCCGAGGTTATCGTGTGCGTCGTGTAAGAGGGGAAGGTGCTGCGGTGGTGCGATGTACAGCTGATGTCGTCCCTGGTACTGTTGGCGCCAGAGCCGTCCATTAAGGAGGGCGAAATATTTTGCTTTGCGAGTGAGTCGAGTGGCGGCGGCGTTATTGAGGTTGTCAGGAAGCCGTAGGGAGGAGAGATAAAGTCGAATCTCCTCGATGGTCTCGTCTGCCTTGCGGGACTTCTCGCTTGTGGGAATCGTAGAGGCGTCGATACTGGTGTCAGGATTGGGTGAGTTCACAATGAGAGCCCAAGCTGGGGGCCGGTCAGAATTAGTGCAGTGTTCTTCCCAGCTCGTTGCCCAAACTCCGAGTGATAGGGCGCGATCGATCCACTCTTCGGGATCATCCTCCTCCTCCTCCTCGTTGCTAGCGGGTTCGCGTCATGACAAACTGTTGGGCCCGTGGTGTTTGGTGGCCGGGACGTGAACTAACTCGAAGTCGAAGAGCTTGATGGCAGGCTATCCATCGATTGATCGTGGCGTTGGGCTGGAAGTCGGGAGTTTTGAGCATGCCACGGATGAATTGGGCATCCATTTCGACGACAAGGTGCGGAACGCCTACGAGGTGAAAACGCATTGCACGGAGCGCGCGAAATAGGCCATAGAGCTCTAATTTGGCCTGGGAGTACCTTCCCTCGCGCTCATTCCAGGCTATGGAGCCGAAGCGCACGGGGCGCCGCCGATTGTCAGGGCAGTCCTGGGAGAGGAACCATCCCACTCCGCGCCAGGAAGAGTCTATTGTGAGGTATACGGTGAGATCAGAGGAATAATCGATGGATATGAGGGCAGGAGATGTAATGATGGCCTCTTTGATGAGTTGCATGGCCACCGTGTGTTCATCCTTCCAAGTGAAAGTGGTCCCCTTGCGGGTGAGATCGATGAGAGGTTGCGCTATGGCTGCGTAGTTGCAAATCCAGATTCGCATGTACCCGGCCGTGCCCAAAAATGCCCGAACGTCACTCAGGTTCTTACAAGGCGGCCAGTCGCGGATTTTGGCGATTTTGGAGTCGTCGGGCATGCGGCCCTCGTAGGTACACTTGTGCCCAAGGATGACGACCTCAGGAGTGGCGATGAAGAGTTTCTTGGCTGAGACAGTAGCTCCTGCCATCTGAAGTCTATGGAATATGCGATGGACGTCATTAATATGCTCCCAAATAAAAGAGCGAATCCCCAAATTTTCAGTGATAGTGGCAAAGCTGTTGTCGGTGGTTTCGTAACGCGTTGGCGGGCCCTTGATGCAGCAGTCGTCCATGTAGGGCCAGGCGGTGTGTGGAATTTCGGGTTCGAGGATGAAGGTTACGTCTTCGTGGAAGATCGCGCCCGCATTCGTCCATCCCTGTGGTAGACATGTTAGCCTCAAGGCTCCTATGGGGGATTGGATAGTGGTGAAATCGCGAGACGCTACGTCCAGCGTCCGGTGGTCGTATCCCACAAAGAGATTGAGCATGGGATAACAGGATCGGCCTGCCATAGATTCGATAAGTTGGTCCGTTAGCGGTGGAACGCCTGAATTGCGTATCGTTACTGCATTTAAGGGCTGCAGGTCGTGGACGAGGCGCAAAGCGCCGTTCTTCTTTTTAACACAAAAAAAGGCGGACCAGTATGATGCGTCGGAATGCTCATATACTCCGGTTGCTAGCTTGTCTTTGAAGATTTTGATGACGTCTCCGAGGATCCCGGGCAGGATGGGAATGTTCTTGTGAGCCCAAGGGATGTGTTCGACGACCGGGATTTTGACGGGGGTAAAATAGTCATCCCGGAATCTGCCCTTCTCTTCCTCCGTCCAGGCGAGGCTGAGTTCGTTGAGTTTGAGGACATACTGCAATAATTTTAGTTCCTCGGGCCAGAGAAAGCCGAACCTATCAAGCTCCAGTTCGTCTAAGCGTTCTGTCATGAGGCGCTCTCCGGGTTCGAAGTCCGGAGGCGAGGTCGGGAGTACGGAGAGCGAAAGGAGTGGGTCCTCCGGGATGCGGCGAATGTTATGGCAGTCCTTAGGAAGGGAGGTGGGCACCGGGCGTACCTTCCTCACGACCTTCTTGTAAGCGGCCGAGAGGACACGGGGTTCGGATGTCGGGACTCCGTGGGCGGTTGATGCTGATGAATGATTTGCATCAGTGATAAGGAAGAGGTAACTCATGGGTCCTGTGACCACTCTGATGCTGCCCACGTGCGTCCAGCGTGGCCTTGATGGGACGGGGACTCGGCGCGAAGGGTCGCACGGATCGCATATTGATAATTCGACTTTCCCATTAGGGAAGTCTTCGAGTCAGGTGAGGAGCAGCTGCTGAAAGGGGCGGCCCAAAAGCAGTCGCATGGGCGCCTGCTCGACAACGTAAGCGTGTAGCACGAAGGAAATATCGCCGATGCGCATCGGAAGGTTCTCGGCGCATCCTACCATCCAACTGGTGAGCCTGTTGGCGCTTTCCATTGCCAAGCGCTGTGTGTAGTTGATCTTGGCGTTGACTTCTCGCGCAAGGTCTTGTCTGATCACGACAATCTGAGACCCAGGGTCGATTACCCCCGGCTCTGTTAGGTCCGGAGTGAAGGTGATGTCTACCTCTTGCAGGGGGAGGGAGTACTCGGGTTCAGGCGCGGTGAGCGGGAGCAGTGAGCGGGAGCAGAGAGGAGAGGCAGAAGGGTGCGGACTGTGGGTCCTGAGATTGTTCGCAGCAAGTCGCTTCGACGTGGCGGACTTTGAGAAGGTCGCTCATCTCCTTTCGAATGGGTGGGCTGGCTGCTAAGATGTGAGCAGGAGTTGTCTGAGATAGCTTGCCCTGGAGGAGCCAAGCCGAGAGTTCGTTGATCAGGCGTTGGTCTACGGCGGGTGACTGATTTTGGTATTGGGCGGCGGGTTTCAGGGTTTCCGTGCGTGGGACCGATGGCTCCTCTTCCTTCTTGGTGGGGAAAGTCGGCGGTGGTGAAGATTTGTCACGTTTTGTAGGGAAAATAGATGGCTCTGGGGATTTGATTTCTGTGGCAGGTGCGGCTTCTGGTATTCTCGAGGGTTTGGCGAATCGTTTCTTCTTCTGGGTTGCGAAAACTTGGAAAATGTCAGGTGTATCTTCTGTCGAGTTGTCATCTGAGTCATCTGAATCGCCGATGCTGTGGGGGTCGTCAGAATCTGGTATTTCTTCAAGCCACGCGATGGGTAGGGTGTGGGTCTCGAAGATGTTGATCGAGTGCGGCGGTGCGTCGTGGACGATGGTAGTCTGGGCTGTTGGAGCGAAGGCGTGGGTCGAGGAGCGTGCTGCCAGCCAGAGATCAATAGCGGATTGGAGTCCCCTACCTGTACCATCGTTCGGTACGGGATCACCGTTGGGGAGATGGATGCGGCCGTTGTGAATGACCGCTCGTCCACTACGGACATATTCTTCAGCGATGGCGCAGAACTTGACCTGATGGCTGTTGTTTTTGCAGAATATACAAATGCTGGGGCGGCTGCGGTTTCGGAAGTAACTGTTGGCGTCTTCATTTGCGGAGGATGCCGCTTGAGGAGCCGGATCGTCTTGGCGAGGCCAAGGTTGCCTGGTGGGGGCCGATGTCCCAGTGGAGGGTGTTTGGTAGCTGTAAGTGGCGGACATGGGTGGCGCTTCTGCTGAGGGCTGAGACTGTGGCCAAGAGGAGTTAGCGGAGTGTTGGTACGATGGAATGGAAGGCGGTGGCATTATCTCCGGTTTGGGCAGCAACTGAACAATCTCGGGAAAGTGGTGTGCGCACTGGGCGTATGTTGCCACGTAGGCGACGTCGTGAACTGACATTCCTCTCATTCGTCGGACGAGCTCTCCCAGCTCCCTGTCTTCATCGCTCTCAGTCGGCTTGTTCTCTTGGAAACGGACGGTCTTTGTTTTGTATTCTGGCTGGCAAACGGGCGGCTCCTGAGCCCTCGGGCTGCTGCGATTGAGACTGCGTTGGCTGTAGTCTGGGAAGGTAGGGGTGTGTTGACGGGTGCGGCTACCCCAGTCGGGATTACGTTGCTCGTCGTGGCGTTGGTAGCCGTGGTCTCGTCCATCGTAGCCGTCATCGCGCAATCGCTGCTGGAGGGGTCAGTAGAATTGCGAGTTGGAAAAGTACCCTCTCGCAATGTTATAGACGTCTTCGAGGTCATAAGGCTGATCTAAGGGGTGGTTAGGTTTTGAGGAGAAAAGCCGGGCTGCAATGATGTCGCGATCCACCGGGTGGAACCCTTGGAAACATTCTGCGCTGCATTCTTCTTCGGTGATGCGGTTAGCGAGGCGGAGGGGGTTACTTTTGCACAGAAAATCCTGACAATATCTGATGACGTCTTCCTCGTCGCAGATGTGAGACTGGGCTGACTCGTCGATGAAGTCGAATAGCCCTCTTTTGGACAGGCGGCTGGCCGCTCGGACGTCTGGGTGAACTTTTTCTAAAGCAGTGCGGAAAGCAGCCCAGTCTCCAGTGCCGTGTCCATCTAGGGTCTTCCAAAACTCCCGGAGCTCCTTGGAGATGTAACGACCTACCATCTCCACTTTTTGCGCGTCGTTGAGGCCTTGGCCGTCAGCGAGAGCTTCAAAATCAACTATGAAATCGGCAATGGAGTCGTCTAGTTTGCCGCTGAAGACAGGAGCGTTGTTGGCACGGGGGCCAGGCATGCCGGCAGGTCCGCGTACTGCATTGGCCATTAGAGCAGGTATGAGTGGTTGTTGTGGAGGCGCTGGGATAAAAACTGGAGGGTAGATAGGAACTGGAGCTACGATTGGTGCGGTTGATGGGGCGTGTGAGGAGGCAGCTGGTAATACGATGGTGGGCTGTGAAGCCGAAGGAAGTGGCGATGGTGAGGATGAGGTGGAGTGGGAAGAACTGGGAAAAGAGGTGGATGGAAGTGAGGATGTGGACTGCAAAGGAGGAGACAACGGTGGAGAACTTTCAGATAGTTCGGTGGGCTGTGAAGAAGGTGAAGGCGCGTTGGAAGGCTGGTTGGATGGTGATGGCGATAGAGATGATACTATCAGAGAACGGTTTTTTGGGTCACTGTACTATCAGAGAGGACCAGGGAGCTGAGGTCGATGTCGAATTGAAGGATCCAGGAATCGGATGATCAATCGGAGCGGGGAAGACGAGTGAAGGGAGAGTGCTGTGGAATGAGAATGAGTCGGAGGAGGAAGCTTGTGTCGTGTTAATAGTGGGTGGGTTCGGTGCCTTTTTGTAACGTCCGGCGGGGTCCCTTTCCCTGACTGGGATTCGAGAGGGTTGCCTGCTCATAAGCCAGGTTGCCCGAAGCAACCTAGGTTAGAGGGGGAGAGTTGAAAGACGGGGCTCAGATTAGCTCGGATCCTGCCTCACTGGGGCAGCCAGTTGTAGCGAGCCAAACCAGGGGCACGCTGAGTTCGTGGGGCAGGACGGTAGTCCGGAGCGAATGTCTTCCGCCCGAGAGCAAGGAAAAGAGGAGGGAGGGATGGACCAAAGGCAAAGGGGGAGAGGCGAGCGGTAGAGTCGAACAAGAGTAGGGAAGGGTGAAGACGAAGATCTGCAAGACTTTAGAGGACAGCTGAAAAGCGACGGGATAACTCGACAATAGAGATCAATAGAGGGGAGAAGAGATGTAGCGACATCGTTTGCTGGCAAGCTTTTCTCTTTTGTGCTTGAGACGGATCAAAACAGAATGAAGGAGGTCAGAGGGATCCAATTTTTCCTGTCGAATATGGGTGACAATCTATGCTATTTTAAACGAATTCGTGTCAAGGGGAGAAGGGGACCTCAAAACAGGGAGCATGAGACCGGGGAGAACACTAAAGGAGAACGCATATGGAGTCGAGTCAAAGGCCAATCGAAGTAAGAAAGGAATGAGGGGGGTAGTGTAGTAACTGAGTAAAAGGAAACGAAGCCATGAGTACAGTACCTGATGCTCAAAATCGAACTAAAACTCCTGAGGAATTTCCGTGAGGCTAAGACGTGGCAGCAAGGGTGCGAAGCGAAGTACGATCGCATTTGGCGTGACGCTTGGTGAAAGGCAGTCGAGACTTGTGAGGGGCGGTCGAGGAGATGCGGGGGGACATGACGGTATCAGGCAGCCTAGGGCGTGTGCGCGGGATGAAAGAGGTTCAAGATTTGTTGAGACGGGGTCGAGATGTCGATGAAAGGAGATGGGAGAACATAGAGGAGGAGGTGAGGCAGTGAGGCAAAAGAGATAAGGAGAAATGAGAAGGACGGAGTGGCGATGTAAGGCATGCGGAGAGGATGAAAGAAAACCGATAGGAGTGGGTGAAAGGCAGGGCGTAGTGCGGGCGCTGATTGGCGTGGAGCGACGGTGGAGATGTCGTTCGGGGTATTGTCGGCACTACTTGGGCTTTTGTGGAATCAGAGTTGTTGAAAGAGAAAGAGAAAAAAGGAAGAGAGACCGGGGCATGTGGATGAGGGAGGTGCGAGGCGTGGAAGTATGTTTTCACGGCACAGGGATTCTGTTGTGACTTCGCGGCTAGCGGGGTTAGTCACCTTACAGAAGTGCATGCAAGAGGTTCTTGAGAACAGAGAAGACCACTGATACATTTTCAGGCAATAAGAAGCTACTTTATATGTTTTTTACAAGTATGTTACTGAAGGAATAAAATAGGAGTAAATGGTTTTTAGGAGCTTTTGGAGTTGGGAATGGAGGTAAGTATAGGAATGAAAAATGTGTAGTGAAAGAACTTTGGAATTTGACAGAAATAATGCATTGCCTGTCTGTGTGACTGATGTGCTTGTTCTGGTTTTGGTGCATGTGTGCAATTGAGTCACACATTTGCATTTTTCTTGGATACAGGGTCATGGAGCTGATATGGGATCAAGGGAATGTTCTTGCTTTTCAGACATTTTTTAATTTGATCTGGATTGAACAATACTGGAAAAAGGAGCAAAAAGAAAATGTATTTTCCCCTGAGGGGAGTTGAAATTTTGTGGGTCAAAAATGATCCCAGGGATGCACCATGTTGCACTTTCACACTCCTCCACACATGCCCCTGGCAGCCCAAAACTGCCAAGTTGCTGGTCAGAGCCACCTGGGAGGAAGTCCTGAGACAAGGCCAGGATCTCCCAAAGGACTGGATGGAAATACATGAGGTTTTAGTGGATATAAGGCCACTGCTGACCTGAGGTTAGCAGCTTTCCTGAGCCCCACACTGGGGAGGGCTAATGGCAAATTTCCTGCTACCCAGCACTTATTCCTATTTTCTGTACATTTTCAGGCGCTATCATTCTTACGCGGTCAGGCTGTTCATAGAGAAGGAGCCATGTTGGTTTGCTTTCGATGCAACTTGGCTTGCTTGATACGGTGAGTGTGACTGCCGCGTCGGTAAAACCAACTCCCTCTCGGACCCTGGCTGGATTCAAGGAGAGGATTTGCCTCGCTGGCATGGCGCCCTTCAATCGACGTGTCCGGGTGCCTCGTGCCTAACCGACCGAACACGAGCGCGAATACGGCCGGACTCGGGATCCTAGTGACCCTCAACCGCGTCTGATTTGCCATGATACAATCCCGACCACCACCTCGCATTCCTCGGTCACCTTCCATTTCTCAATTTCGCCTCCTGATCCACGTTCGATGTCCGATGAGTCCGACTGTTAAACGGAAGACATCTCGTTTTACCGACTACTTTATTATACTGACCAATGGGCACGCTCAACGTGCCAGTGACCTAGTTGCCACTTGCCACGCCCGGGCTAGACACCGGCCCTTCGCATTTATAAGACGCCTGGGTGATGATCTAAATAAGTGTCTCAGCTTCCTTTGCCGTACCAGACAGGACTAGCCATGCCTATCTCGTTCACTGTTATCGACTTGTTCATTCTCGTCCTCAGCTTAGTGGCTCTCCGCTGGTTCGCGAAGAGAGCACCTCTTCCGTTACCTCCTGGGCCTAAAGGATGGCCCTTGATCGGAAACCTGCTCGACATGCCCAACGATGACTTTGCCAAGACCTACACAGAATGGGCTCGGATGTATGGTACGTGGATCGGACGTTTTTCCCATCTGAGCGACCCGAACCATCGCGTATCATCTCAGGCAGCATCGTCTACGCCAACGTCGCTGGACAGCCACTTGTCATACTCAGTGACATCGAAGTCGCCAATGAGTTATTAGACAAGAAGAGTGCGATTTACTCAGACAGACCGGTCCTCGAGATGGCTGGCGAGCTGGCAGGCTTCAAGAACTGGACTGGGTTCCTGACATATGGCCCCCGGTGGAAGGAATCTCGCAAGTTCATGCATCACGCGATCGGAACGCGAGAATCCCTTGCAGAATTTAGCAGCCTTTTCGAATCCGCGAATCGAAAACTTATGAAAGAAGCGCTTTGTGACCCTGAGAACTTAGAGCGGCATATTCGATAGTGTGTAATTTCTCTCTGTCCTTGACTCCCGCGAGTGCGGGGAGAGCTGATTCCGTGCTCCCACTCAGCTCGGCAGGCACGATCATTACCCGCATCGCATATGGTTATCAAGCAGAAGAGAAGGATGATCCTATCATCGCTCTCGCGGAATCTGCCATGCGCAATTTCACTCAGCTCCGAAACCCAGGAACACATCTTGTGGACTTCATTCCACTCTGTATGCCCTATTGGCATTCTCATGCTACTAGATTTACCTTGACATCTATCTGTCCGCAGTAAAATATGTGCCACCGTGGTTTCCCGGGGCTGGCTTCAAAAGAATGGCCTCGGAGGCGAAGCAGTTGCTCCAGGAGAATGCCGACAAACCATTCCATTTGACTATGCAAGAAATGGTCTCCATGAACACTTACAATATCTGAGCAGGGTGCTAACGTCTTTTGTCTACTCTCAGGCGAGAGGGAAGGCGCCTGCCTCCCTAGTGAGCAAAAACATGAAGGACAGCTCTTTGACGGAGGCCGAGAAAGACTGTCTGAAATGGGCTGCCTCTTCTTTATATTCGGGCAAGTCATTTGCACTATCTCCGTTCGTTTTTCTTATTCGAGGACAGGAGGTGCAGACACTGTGCGTGCTGTCGCTGTTAGAGAGACCGATCCGCCTATGCAAGGTGTTCGCAGACTGTCGGGGCGCTCTCTATCTTCTTTTTCGCGATGACACATTATCCAGAGGTCCAGCGAAAGGCCCAAGAAGAAATAGATCGTGTCGTTGGCAGCGACCGTCTCCCTACTCTTGCTGATCGTGGCAAATCGCCTTACATCTCAGCCCTCCTCAATGAAGTCTACCGCTGGAGACCCGTCGTATCGACCGGTTTGTCCTTGAACAACGCAAGCTTCACATACGAGTCTGAATGATTGCTCCGCAGCGTTTCCCCACAGGACGACAACGGCGGACACCTACAAAGGATATTACATTCCAAAGGGCACGATAATCGTTCCAAACTTGTGGTAAGGCGCCTGTCATAACCTCAATCTCTTCGACAAGGGCTGACAGAAAGGGGAAAGGCAAATGACGCATGACCCCCACGTATATTCCAATCCGGACGTCTTTTCACCAGAGCGTTTTCTTGAGAAGGACGGTAAAGTCGCGGAACGGAATCCGCGCGCATGTGTCTTTGGGTTTGGGAGACGGTAAGGTATCGGTCTTAATACTAATATTGCGAGCGCTCAACAATGGTCTGCACACGAAGCATCTGTCCCGGTAATTTACTTGTGACGTGGTTCACGCTCAGAGCATTTACCAGCTACCTTCTCTATAGGACTTCAATTCACAGACGTCACGGTATGGCTCGGGATAGCGATGGCGTTATCGGTCTTTCAGATATCCAAGGTTGACGAAGAGAGCACAGAGGCTATTCCCTACGGTCCCAAGGCCAGCGTCTTCACCGGGTGTGTCTACTTTATCTACCGTTCCGCGGTCAATCATGGAACTGAGTTCTGAGCACGCCTAGTCGCCCGCAACCGTTCAAGTGCAGACTCAATCCTCGATCTACGAAGGCAAAAGAGCTCATCCTAGAGTTGTCGTAGATGTTGTTCGAACGTATTGAACGAATGAGTTTGAAGCGTGGTATTAGAATGAGATTTGTCTTCCTGGAACCGTCACATCTCAGTTTCAGGTGGACCCGGTGCTGTCCGAGGCCCATCCTGTGAGGGTTTCGTCAGCTGTAAAACAATATGCTCATGCTCGCAAGGCTCTGCCAATTTCCTTTTGCAATACAACGCATGTCTAATGCATCTTTATATCCAACTTTACGGAAGAACCTGAATCATCGCCCATCTTGATTAGTCTGCAAAATTACAGTAATACCAAGTTAGTAATTCGCATGAGAGGGCCAAATCCGTGCAGTCGTTTCAAGCCGCCCTCTTGGACGACGCCACGACGAGGAGAATCCTATGGAGATTCCATCACAGTGAGCCATTAAGAAAAGAAAGAGGTCCTCTGAGCAGGACGAAGGGGTTCCATGGTGCACGGAGCCAACAGAATGCCAACATTCGCAGCACTGAGATTCTCGAATGCATGGTCACAGTAAGAAACTTGAACCTCCTGCCAGTGAAGGGCCACCAAGGATTGAATGCAAGAAAATGGAAACGAAAAAGCGGTCAAGAGCAAAATAAATATTGAGACCCGTAGGTCTACCACTCTGAAACAGCGTGTCATCCTTGTGCAGGGGCCATGCTAATCTTCTCTGTATCGTTCCAATTTTTTCGTATGCATCCCCGAAGGGAGCAATGTACTATCGCCGAGCTGACGTGCCACGAATGAAAGAATTCATTTCGTTCAGGACGCGGGTGGGCCCGGAAACAGCCGGCCGAACGTGTCAGCGAGTCAAGCTTGAGCTCGTTCGGCCACGAACAAAGGCAGATTAACTCTATATCAAAGGCAGTTTGCACATCCAGGAAGACTCATAACGCAAGTACAGGGACAGCAGATATCAGACATGCAGTACGCCTCTTCTGATATAGTACATGCAGAGATTGTACCACCCACCAGTCTAGACACCCATCCCGCTTGGTTGCTTTAAACAGCACCATGACTATTCACTCCAAGAGCCACTGACATGACAACCGAAGCCTTTCCGAGGCTGGACTTGGAAAACCGTTGGACATTAGACCTATCTTCCAGCCATCATGCCAACTGTATGGGTGTCTCGGGGCGGAAGCTATAGTTTCAAATCCAGGTAACCGACCAAATGGGCCACTGAGAAACTGTAAATACCGCTGTTAGGCAGGTATGAGTATGGACTTGCCCCTAGGAAATCGACTCTTTTGCGACGTTTAAACCTCATCGGTGCAATCCTGGAGGGTCAGAAGCTAGTGAACCATGTGCCCAGACCACAATTTACCGCTGGGAGTGGCCCGCCTGCAGTCCTTTCTCACCGCCAACTCTCCTTCATGGACTTGATAGGGAATTATAGGATTTCCCCAAGTGCCGCAACCTCGTTTATTGCAGCCGAGGGGGCATCACTTTGCGGATACGGGTGTATTGATGCTTGACTGCCAAGGCTCCACTCTTGCTCTATGTCGAAGTTATCGTAGGGGTCAAAGCCATGCCGAACGGATTTTCGCATCCGCGTTGCCTTTCTCTTAGTTTTTGGTCGAATACTGTACCGGAACAGATGCCTGGGTGACAGACATTCCGAGATATCCGGCAACGATATCAGGCATCGGCAGGCGCCCACATGGGAAGAAAGTATGTCATCGTGATGTGGGAGCCGTTTAGACGTCTGTGATCATGTCGCCATGGCTCTTAAAATAGCAGTTGCGGTCGTGGCGGGTGAGAAACATCTTGCATTAGCCATGAATTCCGACTTGGGGCTCGAGATTGCTGGACCGAGTGATGTTCTAGCCCGTGCACCGAAGAAGCATCACGCAGCGTTATCGTTGGGTATGTGATACGCATGCCGCGGCCGTAGGAACAATGGGTTCAAGCCAGAAGGAATTATGCTTCGACAGAATAGTTATCTATTCCTGCGGTGGAGCTCGGAATGCGCGCACGGAGAATAGATTCTGACGGGCCCAAGAACACATGTTGATGTGAATTGCACAAACGCAGTTGTGTCGCGGTGATTGTGAGAACGCTGTATGGCACGGGATTTCCAGGCAAGACGGGTCGACCTCTCTTCACTGAAGGACATGCCAATAATTAGTCCCGTCCGGCGTCTGTTCCTCCATGGCGACGGTTGAGGAGCGAAAATGGCCGAGGACGCCGCAAAATAGTCGGCTGGCACTCACCAGTGCGCTGTTGTATTTATAAGCACAGAGACAGAGCTACCGCAGGCCACACCACCAGAGGCGGGAGCTATTTTACGAGGTGTCCTTGACAACACTCATGCGCGCCAACGGTGTACAGCGGTCGCGCTTGATTTCTCCGGAGAGTCGGAAAACCCAGCGTTGCCGACGTCGACGATGGAATTGAGGGACATATGAATTGGGCCCGGTGAGCAATGCGCCTCACGGTCCGAGATACAGTTTCGACACGTTTGAAAGTCACCGCTTTTATCCTGGTAAAGCTGAGCTTGGCACTGACATGGGCGGTGGCGTTGCGGAGGCATGTCGGAACCGGCGAGCGCTCGAGCCGTTTTTTTGCCGCCCATTGGCTGGCCATCAGCATCAGTTAGGATGCGCGCGCTGTTGAACATATCATTTATGGATAGCCACACACAGGAAGTGCGGTGCTCCTCCACGATGAGAGGTCCTGACGGCCAACAGTGATGCAGGATAGCGCGCCTAACGAAATCCAAGGTCGCTATTGGGTGCAGCGTGGTTCAGGGTCATGATACGTGATGCAGCCGGTTTCCATTTACGAGGGCAATTCCGGTTCCTAAAGAAACTCGAAAATCGGATAATCACAGGATGGGAAAAGTGGCCGCTCAAGGACAGCAGTGGCGGCAAGAGGCACACACCCGGTCTGATGGCACACTGGCGTGCGATGAGACAAAAGACTATTGGATGTCGTTTGCCGCTTGCCGGCAACATGAAGACCAATGTGGCGATTTGATGATGACCTGTGACAGAGGCTGCCGTGAGTCGTATACGATAAATGCTTCGATTGTGCTTGGACTCGGACTCGGAACATGACAATCAATGGTGAGCGCAGAACAATATCAGGTGTTCCGAGTGGTGATTGGAAGGCCAATGCATTTTTTTTTTTTTTCACGACAACAAAGGGAGAGAAAAATGTGGGTCAAATTGATATTGTCATGGCAACCAGGGGCAGCCGGTGTGACCGAGTGATTTTGCCTGTGTTAAAACGGTGAAAGCGCAACTGGCAAGCCATCTCACCTCCCCCCATCCCACCCACCACAACCCCCAGCTTCCCTCTTTCTTTTTTTTTTTCTTCTTTTCTCTCAGTCAGTGTCCTTCTCCCTTTGCCCTCCGTCCTTTCTCGCAACCTCTGATGCTCTTCCCTTCCTCCAGGTATCTTTCTGGGTAGCCTGGTCGCACCCCTGGTCTTTCTTTAGCTTCCAACTTTAGGCACACCTAGTAGGCTGATCTAACCAACCCCGGCAACGACTCGATCTTAATCATCAACAACAACAAAAAATGCGATTCGCCACCCTTCCTCTCTTTACTGCTGTCCTTGCCCCATTTGCCGTCTCGGCAATACCGATGCGCCGAGGAACTGACAACTCGACTGCCCTTGTTCTTCGTGAGTTGCCGCGGCTTCGATTACCAGTGCCGATTCCGGGGATTGACGATCCATCAGAATTCGCCTTTGTCTTGGAGCAGCTCGAGGCCGGCTTCTACAGTCAGGCGCTCAGTAAATTCCAGGCGTCTGACTTTATCAGTGCTGGTTTCTCGTCTGCGAACATTGCCATTGAGGAGTTAACGGTCATCTCAACCGACGAGTCTTCCCACGTCTCCGCCATTGAAGTACGCACCCGTCACCCCTCCTGTCCCCCCTTCATTTCTGACGTCTTGGCACAGGAAATTCTCATCGCATTTGGTGAAACCCCGTTGACGAGCTGCCAATTTGACTTTTCAAGCGTGCTGACCGATGTCTCGACCATGGCGACGGTTGCACGGGTCGTGGAGAACGTTGGCGTCGGCGCGTACCTGGGTGCTGCGCACCTCATCCAGGATCCGCGCGTCCTCACCGCCGCTGCTAGCATCGTGACTATCGAGGCCCGTCACCAAACGATCCTGAACATCTTCCAGGGCGGCTCTGCCATCCCTCAATCATTCGACATCCCCCTTCTTCCCCAGGAGGTTCTCGCCATTGCCGGCTCCTTCATCTCGGGCTGCGATCTCGGTGTCACCCGTGCGTTCTCACGCTCCTCATGACCTGGGTATTTTTCCCGATGCTGACCTGACCCTTCTTCTTTTCGCGCTCCCAGCCAACCCTGCGTTATCTGTCACGAACACGGGTTCCATCACCGTCGGCACGCTGTTGGAGTTCAGCTCGTCTGCCATCAACGGCAGCACCGACGTAAGTCCCCTTGGCCTCGCCATCCCCCCGCCCGTTTTCTGACGCGCCATCGCACACCAGAACTTCCACTGCCAGATGCTCGCCGGCGGCATGCCCTTCTCCATCTCCCTCCCGATCGGCCAATGCATCGTCCCGGCGGGCATCAACGGTCCCGTCGCCGTCTGGGTCACGTCCGACGACCAGCCCCTGAACGGCGGCGCGGTGGATCGGATCAGCAACGCGATCGTCGCGGGCCCGCTCATGGCCTTCATCGACACGCAGCCCGAGACGCTCTCCTCGCTCGTCCGCGCCGATAGCAACAGCACCGCGATCACGACGACCGTTTCCCTCGCCCAGGCCGAGCTCGACCGGCCTTGCCACTGAGCACCTCCGCTTCGGCCCCGGCTGCCACCACTCCGGCCGTGGGGAACAACGCGTCGCCTCCCTCGTCCCAGCCAAACAGCGGCGTCATCGTCAACGGTATCTCGATGGTGCCCTTGCCGACGGGGGCATGAAAGCTGCCGAATATGCAGGCTTGATCACGGACGGTTCGAGACGATGGTTGATTGATGATGGTAGGGTAAATTTCGCAAGTTCCACAGCACCTTTCGCATTATTTTGTTTATTTCTGCTCGATCTGCATTAATTTCCACTCGTTGCCGTGACGTCGCTCTGTGTGCGTCGTTCTCTTTTGTTTTCTCCCACTTCCTGGGTACGAATACGTATGGTTGTGGTTTGTACGGATGCACTCCAGGGCAAATGCAAGTTACTGGCAGTAGAGCCCCAACACACATTACGACGAACATATATCAATGTATAACATACAACCACTACTACGTGCAGCAAGGAGTGATTTGTGTGTGTGTGTGTGTGTGTGACTGGACAAATGGTGCGAATAATGACGAGGATGAATGGGGGACATGGGGGTCGGGTAAGGCGCAAGAAAATTCGTACTGGTGATTCGGGGGGCTAATCCTCCTCGCTCTCCTCGCTGCTCGAATAATCGTCGTCGTCGTCCTCTATCGCAGCATCCCCGCCCGCAAACTGATTCATCGATATGGGGCCCCCTCCCGCCCGCGATCCATGACCGATGAGCTCCTCTTCCAAATCCTCATCCTCGTCTCCGTCTCCGTCCCCGGCCGGCTCGTCCTCCTCGAGCAACAACTCGCGCGCCAAAAAGTCCAGCCCGTCATCCGCCTCGTCGTCGATCATCATCGTCAGCGTCTCCTGCTGCTGCTCCTGCTGGTGATGATGGCCGTGATGGTGATGCGCGGGCGAGGCACGCGGCGGCGAGCGGTCCGGCTGTGCGAGTATCTCGTCCCAATCCTCGTCCGATTCCATCCCACCCGAACTCGCCGCCGCGCCGTTGTGATTGTTGCTGTTGCCGTTGTGGTTGTCGTGGTTGTGGTACAGCCCTTGATGCGCGAGCGGGTCCGGCCCGGCCGATGCCGTCGGTAAAGCCAGGGAGCTCGCGCCAAACGACGGACCCTGCACGGAAGATGGCGCGGCCGTCGTCGACGTCCGCCTCGTCGCGGACGCCGATATGGGCGCGATCGGGCCCTTGATCTCGAAATCGCCATCATTGCCGTGTTCCGGGGCGGCGCGCTTCGCGGATGATGGCGGCGGCCGTGCTGGCGTCGCTGGCGGGACGGGCTTGGGCCGCGGTTTCGACGACGGTGCGGATGCATTCGCGGATGCCGCCGCCGCCGACGCGCGAGCTGCCTTTGAGGATTGCGGTGCGGCGGTGGTCGCGGACGGCGACGGCGCGAATTTCTTCGTCGGCGCGGGACGGGCTGCTTTGGTCTGTGGCTGCGCAGGCTGCGACGACGGCGGTGGCGGCCCCGCCGCTTTCTGATGCGCGGACGACGATGACCGATGGGGGGGTGTTGGGACGACGGCGACGCCTCCCCGCCGTTCGCCCTCCCCTTCCCCTTCCCCTTCCTCCTCCTCCTCTTCCTCTTCCTTATGGGGAGGCGAGAAGTTCGGATCGGGCTCGCCCTCCGCATCGGCATCCGGGTCCAGCCCGGCGTCTTCTAGCTGTGCCTCGAGCTCGTCGGCGGCTGTCCGTCCCGGCGAGCGCCGCGGCGTTTGTGCGGCGGAAGATGAGGAGGCACTGAGGGCTGTGTCCGGATTCAGCACGGCGTACGCGAGTGCACGTGCGGGTGCGGCGCGCGCGCGAGGAGAGCGTGTGAAGAGACGTACGAGAGACGGCCTGGCGTGTCCGTGGAGGCGCCCTGACATCAAAGTTGAGGTTGACGAGCGAGTCGAGCTTCTCGAGCGTGAACGTCTGCGACTCCTCGTCGTAGATGAGCACACACTCCCATTCCTTCGCGGGCTTCTCGTCGCCTTTGAACACTATCACCTCGTTGTTCTGGTCAGGATCGTCAGCGTGCGTGGCGGTGCGGGGGAACGAGGGAGGAGGGGCGGGCAAGGCGGACAGACTTACGTTGACCGTGGGCCGTTCAACCCTAACGGTGGTCACCTCCTTGCCCGGGTTCACCTCGAGCGTGCCGGGCTTCGCAGGGTCTATGGACGCGGGTTTGTGATTATCTGCGGGACGGTTAGCATCGTGCAGGGGGGGGGGCATTGCTGTGCGGGATGCGGTACGTACAGCGAAGGGCATAAAAGTCTCGGTCGGGGAGAGGGACTTTACTTCTCTGGGTCGGTGGCTGTCCCTTGCGAGCCTTGAGGGCCTTGGAGAGGGACGAGCCTATGCTGACGTTGTGCCTTCCTGCGGCGGGCATCCAAGAGGAGGCGGTCGCCATTGGGTGCAGGGGAAGGGGTGTTGGTGTTGTGTGGGTGGGAAGAAGGGAGGGAGGCAAGGCGGAAGTCGAGGTCCAACCACGAACCACGAACCACGGTCATTTGCGGGGTGGGATCATCATGATCGTTGTTCGGTCGCCTCACGACTTGTTTCACAGCGTTGGCAGCCTTTTTCCAATAACCGAGACATGAATGGCGACATGTTGTAGCCCTGGTGTGCTTAGCTAGCTATATATGTAGGGACCGGTAGCCACGGGGCACTCCACCTATCATGAACCATCCCCCGTCCTTTTCGTTTTCTTTTTCCGCCCCCTCTCGTCCCTCGGCACCCCATCTCCATCCACCCCACCCTCCGCCTCACGCCGCTTGCGTTTCCGCTTCTCCTCGACCGTCGGCGCCGCAGCCTCGACGGGTGCCACGAACGCCTCGGCGCGCTCCACACGGCGCTTCGCCGTGGCCTCAGTTTGCTGTGCACCTCATAGGTCAGGTTCAGCCGGCTGACGGACTGACTGCCCCCAAAAACATGCCTTTTGTTTCCGCTCGTGCTCCTCGCGTCGCTTCTTTTCCTTAGGCTTGAGGAAATACTCACCCGACTCCAGCTGCAGGTCGATCTACGCGTAACACCACCATTGAGCCCCTGTTTTTTTTTGCTCCATCAAGCACCGCAGCAGACGGACACACCTTGCGCGGACGTTGGGCAGGAGGAAACGGCGTGTAGGGTTTCTTCTGCGGTTTGGTGGTCTTCACGGGCTCTAGCCCGGCAGCCTCACGCTCAGCATTCTTGGTTTCGAGCCGTTCGTTCTTTCGCGCCGTCTTCTCTGACGTCTTGAGATGTTTCCGACGGAACTTGGGCAGAAAGCGAACCCATGATTCATTCGCGAGATTCGGGTCCTTGGCCAGTTCACGCTTGATCATTAATTCCTACCGAAAGCCCACTTAACCCTAATCCTACGAGTTGGCGTAAATGGTGGCGTACTTTTATCCGGTAAATTGGATGAATGTTCCTCATGCAATCCAATATTATGCGCCGCACTTCCTTGAGCGATTTGTGTGGTCCCATGACACTGACAGTGTTCCCTTGCACCAATACGTAACACTGCGTCAGAAGCTCTATGGCCTGTTCCGACGTTCAGCATCACAAGGTCAGGACGAGGTGCTGTATGGTTCGAACGGCGCAGAACGAGCGCACCTTGAGGGTACTTCCATCGGGGCCAATGATGCGCTGCCTCCGCTTGACGAAACGCTCTTTGTTACGCACGAGATTTCCGATCTTGATGATGTCGCAGGCAACGCCATCGTCCAAGATCTTGACGGCTTGCCCGACCGCGACGCCTCGCGCGAGCAGTTTGATCATGTCTCGCGCCTTGAGAATGGCATAGGGGTCGTACGTCTTTCTCGTCGTACGAACAGACATCGAACCGTGGATGAGGTCGAGGGTGCACGCCACATACTGTGCGACAAGGTCAGCCGTGACCGACCACGAGTGGAACGACGAGAAGGAACGGACGTGAGCGTCCAACGCTCGTGTGACTGCGCCCCACGACTCTCGAAGATACTTTTCGCGGTACTTGGGGAAAAGAGTCGCGAAGGAGGACTCCTCGAGAAAGGTGCCGCCTCTGTTGTCCGCGTCGGTGAACTTGTCGATCTTCCACTGGTACGAGAACCAAGTCAACTATTTGAGAGATCCGGTCGAGATCTTTTTTTCATCACCTACGCTGTCATACACGCGCGTGAGTTGTGGTACGTAGCAAACAATGGCACACCCACTGGTCGATGTCATCCGTATCCCAGGCTGAGCGAGAGAGAGCAGTCAGCCATTCCATTCTTTAGAGACAATAGGGAAGGGAGGCCAGAGCCACACGTTTATCCTTTCTAAATCTCTTGTTCTTGTTCACTATGGGTTCATCCTGGTCTTGTGCGGCCATCGGGGGCGAGTGTTGAAGATGGGTCGAGGTCGTTCGGAGATATCAATTCAGGCTATTTTGAGCAAAAATTCCCATGCCCTGTTCGATTCACTCTGCTCACCAATGTCCTGTTCCTCGCGCCTCGCCGTGCTCGTCTTTTATCCCACATCAATAAGCTAGATTGGCGTATCAACGGAGCCAGAAGCCACGTAAGAAAATACGCTGATTGATGGAACCTTACAGAGATGTGGTCGAGGGGACGGTCTCTTAAACACAAGGAGAAAAAGTGCACCGCAAAGTCGGATCCCAATCATCTGAGCTACTTGGCAGTGGCGGACCCACACTCATACTCCTATCAGTATCGAGCCCGCAGTCCGACCGCAACCTGAAAACGGCAATCGGGCGTTCGCGCGGTTCATGAAGCTCTAACACCACATAGTTGGATGTGCGACCCTGTGGCGGCGGCGGAACCAATACTCGGGGCGGGCGGGGATCCGGTACATTCGTTACAGTCGTCCAAAGTATCCTACATCAATTTGACAGACGGTATTGATCTCTCACACCGCCGTGGAAACGACCTCATCCCGACACGGGCCCGCAGGCCCCCCGCACCTCACAGCCTGGCTATCAGCTCTGTTTGAACAGCGACGAGCTCCTCCTCCGAAGGTGTCTTGTGCGGCCAAATGACCCCGAGGCCCTCCTCGTCCGAGTCGGACGGCTTAGGGATGACGTGGAAGTGGACGTGCCCCACGAACTGTGGCGAGGCGAAGTAGTGTACGAATCGACGATGCGAGAATGATGATATGGTCAGCGCAGTCGACCGGGCCCGAGTGCCAGTGGGGGATGCTCGCACCTGATGCGCGATGCTTCCGTTGTTCTGTTGTGCATTGCATTGCGACCGCGGATGGTCAACGGGGGCCGAGAGCACAGTGATGGAAAACGAGGAAAGGCCAGGGCCGGCACGTACCTGCAGAAGGTTGTAATTTTCCGAGCCTTGAGCGATAGCGATCTTCTTCGCGACCGGCAGCGCGTCCGCGAGGTACTCGTCAGGGAGCTCGTGCAGCTTCTCGGCGTGATCTGTAAAAGAAGAGAAAGA
Organism: Russula earlei; assembly: GCA_025769875.1. Taxonomy (NCBI): domain Eukaryota; kingdom Fungi; phylum Basidiomycota; class Agaricomycetes; order Russulales; family Russulaceae; genus Russula; species Russula earlei. The sequence goes on along the minus strand of JAGFNK010000137.1, from coordinate 93,433 downwards.
GCGACGATGGTGCAGCGTCATCCAAGCAGAACGGAAAAGGCAGAAAAGTAAAGGACGGACATTTGGGAATGACGAGGGCATGGCCCCTTGCGAGGGGATTGATGTCCAGGAAGGAGTAACTGTACGGCGGTCCGACGGCCGACATGCGGTGAGCGGAGGACGGCAAATAGAGGACCCATACGGTACGCACGACAGGCTCGTCTCGATGAGCTTCAAGCTCGGAATTTCCCCTGGCACCGCTCTATGAGCTCATCAACGACGATAACAGGCGCGAGAGGGAGCCCCACCTCTGATTATCTTGCAAAAGAGGCACCTTGGCGAGCGTGAGCACTTTCCCCGGACCGAGAAGTGGCTTACTGGGCTATCGAGGTCATGGTCGACGGATGTAAATCTGATATTCAGCAGCGGGAAGGCAGTGGGGGCCAAGGACAACGGCGAGTGCAGACTATAGCATGAACGCAACGCACGGACCGTCCTTGCCGATTCCATGGCCAACCCAGAACCCGAGGAAGCGGACTGATGGGAAGATACACCGTATACACTACCGAGAAAATACAAAGCGCAGTAGCCATGTTGCGTACCTGTTTCGATGGGGGGGGAATGCTCTCCGTGATCCAATGGTGGAGCACCGTATTCCCGAACAATGGTGCCACAATACCAAAATCCACATATCATTAGATACTCATAAATCAACATTCTTTCGTCCGTCATGAGATCGATCCTTTTCACTGAACCGAACACAGCCTGAATTCGTCATTTTCGTCGTCAGGGCATTGCCTTCCCCTAGGATCTCTCAGATGGGGAGACGTTGGATGGCCCGCGCAGCCAAGTTGGCTGTATTTGTGATACGCGACGTGAACCCGTTCGTGTTCGCGAGGGCCATGCGCTCGATCACCTGCGGCGTCACGCGAGGAACGCTCCACTTTGGGCGCGTGACGGTGAGATCCCGCGAAAGTTTCCGTGAGAGTGCTTCCAACCGCTCGTCAAGCGTCGCGACGTGCTTGCGCAACTGTGCTTCTTCCGATTGCGCTGGCGGCGACGAGTGACTCCGTCAGTCTCTCCGGTTGATCCTGCGTGCTGCGCTACCCACCTGAGTGAGACATCCAGTTTCGGTCCACCTCAAACCACTCTTCCTCCACACGTTCTGAGAATCTGGACCGAATCGCACGCAACCCGAGGGTGAACATCCAGGGTCACCGACGGAGGTAGACTCACGTACTTTCGCTTCGGTCGTCCGTTGTTGTCGAGCGGCGAGAAGGCACATCGATGCCCGGCAGCAGCCTGCGCATAAATCTGCGTTCTCCGTCGCACGACCGCCGGTGGCACGCAGGAGAATGCCATGGGTGAGCAAGCATCACGTGAGCTCATGGAGGGATTGTGCACAATCTCCCCAAGTCTTTGCAACGCATCGTCAAAGCGCGCAGGATGTGACGGTATGGGATCCGAACGTGCAGGAGGGAGGCGTGCGAGGAACGATGCGAACACCCGATTGGCGATAGATGCCGACTCGGGCACCACGCCGAGGCACCCTTGCGCACCTAGGTCACATCTCAGGGTGCATATTAGCCGAGAGTTCTGACAGCAGCACGGACCTCTCATGAAATAGAGCTTAGCGCCGTCCTTCGCATTGACAAGTTGTTCTTGCACAAAGAATGCCCTATCTGGGGGAAACACTTCGTTCGAGTCACCCTGATGTTGTCGTCAGTCAGATGGTCACCCGCGAGATGCCAGGAGTCATACATGAATGAGCAATACCGGTTGAGTGATGGATGATAATAGATCTTGAGAGGGAGCGTCGGCCTAAACACGTTCTGAGATAGGATCATGAACCGAATAGACGAACTGACACTTGCGATGAGGCAGCCTAGATGTGAAACGATGATGCGCCTAAATGGTGGATAATGTACTTCCAAGTGCGCAATGAGCTGTCCGATGCATCAGTTGCGCGCGACGGTGTTTCGGAAGCAAACGCACGTCATCCTCAAGGTCCTCGTTTACATGCTGAGACATTCGATCAGAGTCCGTCTCTGGATGTCCGTAAAGTAGCGCGAACCTGCCCACACAACGTCGCGACCACGTTCATGAACGCATGTTCCATGGTTTCCAATTCCTGTGCATAGCACCATGACTGGACGATCTCATTCAGATTATAGTGTGACCTGACGTCCGTTCCACGCGCGCTTCCATTGTCAGCGACGCCTGTCTGAACAAAGACGATGACAGGGGTTCCTCACACGTCGGGCTGGCAGGGCACCGTGAGTAGCGTCAAGCTCAGACACTTTTCTGGGAAGCTGGAAAACAAAAGAGAAATGAAACTCCGAATGCCGTTCAGGCAGGAGGAGGACTCACATGGCCGCAAAACGCAGCGCGGACGCCGTCGCGAAGAGCTCGCACGCCCACACGTGAACGGCGGGAAGACAGAGGGCCTGGAACGCAAGAAAGCGTCGGTTCATCCACCCCGTCGAGGAGAGGGGTGATGGGAGTGGCGCGCCGAAGCATGGACGTACCTCGAGCGCAAATGCCAAGGTCGGCGGCGTCCGTCCAGCTATCCTGCTTCCCGTTGAGGCGCGACGTCGTATGGCCGGAGTGGCGGGCGTCGAATGCGATGAGGTTGTAGTAGCTCGAGAGTCGCGGGTCCTCGAATTGGGCGGAGAGCCAAGCCGAGTCGAGAAACTGGGGATGCAGGAGCAGGACAGTTGCCTTGGCGGGATCGAAAGCGCCTACGGTGCCTGTGGAGGAATTGGTGATGTACCAAAGCGAGGCGTAGTCGTCGTGGACGTTCGGGAGGTCGACATAAGGCATTCTTTCTGAACCTTTCCCGTGGAGCGCTGCTCGTATTTGTGTGCGAGCAAGACTGGAACATTCGCTCTTGTTCTTCGTGTTATTTATTTATTAAATCGCTCTTGCGGTATGGCGGAGGTGATACAAAATTTTTTCAAATATGCGATTACGGCGATTTAACCTAAACGGGGCATTTTTCACACTCGCACAAAGTCGCACCTGCCTGTGCCTGTTGAACAGAGGTCGAAGGACAGCAAAGAGACCGTCAACAATCCGGGACTCGCATGATTACCACCAGCCAGAGCAAAGACATGCAGTTCAAGTCCGACTGTTCACGCACACGACACACCTGCGCAAGCACGGCCGTGTGGCTTGAGACTTCTCGTCGGGTTCACTTGGAGCACGGAGGGTAGCGCCGCAGTGGTTGACAGGGCATCGGGAAGCGCGCTCGGGGTTACCGTATCATAACGACATTGTTTTTTTTTTTTTTTTTTGGTGATGGCGCCCGAATTAGCGCAAGAAGCAGCCGGACGCACGGCCAGAGACCCCACTCGAATACAGTACGGGTAATCGAAGTTCGCAAAGGAAGGAAAGGGTCGCAGCGCGACTCGGACTAGATTTGTATCACCCCGACTCGCTTCCATTGATAGTAGTGCCAGGGCTTCTACGGCCGTTCGTCTTGTTTCCGTGCCCATGCACCGCTACGGAGGCGCTAGCCTGGCCATGGGATGGACGGAGAGAGAAGGGGCAGCGTCAGCGAAGGAAGTCTGGTTCTGACAAGTGATAACAGTCCGAGAAGGACGATCGACCGCAGGGAACGGACGAGCGTCTATTCGATGGCCGTGGGTCGCACCAGTGCCGAGATTAGAAAAAGGCGACGTGGGGAGCGAGGCAGAACGCATGAAACCGCCCAGACCGCGCCAGACCCGTTTCTTAAGTACACTCGCCGCTTCTCAGTGGTGGATTCGAAGAGCTTGTCAATGTGGGCAAGCATGAATGACACCCGCTCAGCACGTCTCGGTGCTTGACTCAGGAACCAGGGCCACGAAAAGGTCAGTCACGAGGAATGATCACAATTCCGTGTATCAATGGCATACGCCTCAAGGAGACAAATCGATAGTATCATTCTTGCGCATCGAACCGGTGGCCGTCACAGTGACCAACTCGGAGCACATTGATGGCCATCCATAATAGTCTGATCAAGAAAGCTGTTCGGCCTATAACATCCACGTCCGACGCAGAACTTCACGACCACGTGGGTGATATGCAAGGAGATTCAGGAGCTTGGAGTGACGTTCCGGTGCTTTCAGAGAACGCCATGAAGACGGAACGGAGAGGCTCATCGATAACTTGTGTTCCGCTGTCATCGTCCACTTCCAATTTTCGCCGATAACACCCAACGGAAGCCTGATGGTACGCAAACTGCAGGGCCATTTCATGCAAGTTTGAGGCTACTCGAGCCGCGGGAAACGTCATGGTCACGACGGCCTGAACCGCCTCGAAGTCTGCCACCTGCACCCAGCAATCGAGTTCGACTGGAAAGCCGACTGAACGAGTGCGAAGTGTCGACAAGGTGGCTCTGGCAACAGCGAAATCGATACCAGAACCTAATTCAACTCGTGGTGGGGGTGAAGGGGGTAATAAGGTGGTGAGAGGTTTGCCGTGGGAAGCAGCCACAAGCAAGTCCCGCTCAAAGTGCGCCCAGGGGTGACGGACGGACTGCTTGCTCATGAAAGCGCGCATTGATACAAGCATCGATCGATGGATGAACTATGCCGTCCTGCGCAGCGCAGCGGAAGTGACACAAAACCAAATTTCCGACGTTCGGCTCATGGCTCGTCCAAGAGATGAATAGGTCTGTGAACCATCAGCCCTGACCATGCCCCAGTGTCGGAACGATGCATATCATGATGAACAGATAGTCGCCAGCACGATGGAATGGCTCATTGACTGACCAGCGTTCGGACTACTTAAGCTCTGTAACCGGTAAACCCTTCAGAGTTGACTTTGATAGTCGGGGTGGGCTTGTACAACAATCCTTCTGAATCCCTCCAATCGCTACGACCCTGATACGAGGGGACAAAACCCCGGGCCCACCCTTTCAATTGGACGTGGTTCACCCTAGAACGTTGTCCCTCCAGCTGTCACAATCATAGCCATTTTGGGACGTTCTCATAGGGGATTTCACCGCAACCAGGCGCAGTCGGTCTGGATGTGCGATCACTGGGCTGGACCGTTCGAGGACAGAATGTCTTCCAAGACGTGCACAACCCGGCGCTGCGTCTGACAGAAAGGGTATCTAATGTGAGAGGACCCTAATAACACCACGTGAAATCGGGACACTCACCTCCGCAGGGCCAGCATCATTGGTAACATACATCGTCGGGATCTTTAATGCTTCAAAACGTGCTTGCTGACTCCGTATTAGACCGTCCCACGCTGGAAGTACCCTCTCGGTATCAAACTTTCTCAGCTCTGACCTGAAGGCATCTGACATCAACTACAACGGACGAAAATCGGTGCTCAGTGTTGAGAGGGTCGAAATGTAGGGTGAATGACCTGTGCTTCCTGCTTTGAAAGCCCGACTCCGATCATCTTCGCCCTGTGGCAGGGTCAGCCATGGGACAGAAAAATAAGATAGTTGGCGTACTTGTTCTTAGCAACGGTCACCTTCTCTTCGTGACCCCTTCGGATATCTTCCCTTTCCTCCCATAGCTGTCGCTCTAATTTATCCTGCTCTTCTTTCATCTTTGAGGAGAACGCGGAAGTGAAGTGAAGTGGAGGGATGATTCATGAAATATATAGTCACCTGTGTCAGGCTCTCTGTGACATGCGAATCCTCCATAAGACGAGATATGTGCGGCAAGGCCTGTTGAAATGAGAGGGTGCGGATGTCCTGCTGGGGATTAGAGACATGAGTGGAGGCGGTTTGGGGGTGCACGGGTAAGGAATTCGTATGGCCAGGAAGTGGGAGAGACCGCCGGTCTCCTTCAACGGTGCCGGACGTGTGTTCTAGGTCTTGTGGGGCACGCAGCTGAGACAACAATTCGGCGACCGAAGGGGTGCTGTGAGAGCTGTGTGATGATGGGTTATCCGAAACCAAGGATGGTCTCAGTGAGACTGCGCGTGCGTCCTCTGGACCAGGGGGTGGGACGCGCAACGAATCGGACGTCTGGCCTCTTCGAGAAGCGGCGGGCTGTGCAGCTGAGTGGGGATGAGGCATCACTCGACCAGATTCGAGGGCGTCGGTCCATGCTTGAGACTTTCGAAGGGCGTCCAGAACGGCCTTGACTCCTTCTGGATCCTAGGGACATTCGTTCGGTTCAGTCAGTGACAAATGAGATCGAGTGCTCAGGTTCGTGATCCATACGTTGATATTTTGAAGGCTCATCACTCGGGGTAACCGTGAACATGTGGGCGGAGCGCTGAGCTGAGCCCAGAAATAGATAATACGGGGATCTCGTGTTTATCAATCTACCCTTTACAGTAACCTGCATCGCCCTCGGTACCCTCAAAATTTGGTAGGCCAGCCCACCAACGAGGCTCTCACCTGCATCCGGCTAACTACATCGGGAACAGCGACACCGTCGGTCGGCCTCATTAAAGGCTGAATGACACCGTGGGATGGCATGCTCTCAACCACCCCGTTCCATCCGGTGCCAGTGTACCATCCCAACTTGGACTCGGAGGACCGTCACGGTCTACGGTTCTGTCCAGAGCATCAACTAGTAGCAATATCGCCGTATCGGACGCGAACCCTGCAGCCCGCGATATCGATACTAGTCCAACCCACGTTGGCATAGACGTATGCCCAACCCGTCGCGCCGTTCCATATGAACAACTGGTCAATGAGCGCTGCCAGCACCCCCTGCAACTCTACAAATCCACACGCGCGAACCCCCTCCGTGTACACCTCGTCCATGGTGATCTTGATCGCAACGCGCCGCGTCGTAGACTATCGAACCGCTTGCAGCGTTATCGAAGGGTCAGGTGCCATATCTCGGGTCCTGACGTGTCGACATTGGTTAGACCACTACTGCGGGCGATACTAAGGGCAGCAAACGGAGGCCCGCTCTGCACATGGCCATGGAGAATTCCGACATGGCGCTTGCGGTGCGCCACACTTGGACTTGTCGACGTGTTCGTTCAGCCCCATGACTCACCCGTGCACTAATCAAGGTCCAAAAGAAGGCATGCACCACTACCACCCAAAGGTCCTTCCATTCTGGACCAGTCCGTTCGGTGGCGCCTCCGTGACCGTTTCCCGATACGTTCGCGGTACTCTATGGCTACCACTTTTGATGCAGGTTCTCCTTTCTTTCCGTTACGAGAAGCACCAGAATAATTAAGGAAGAAGGACAATGAGCCCGCATTCGTGTCGCTCACTGGCATTCGAGGGTAAGCCGACTCTTTCGGGGCTGACGGTGACGCAGGGCACAGGGCTGCCACTGACTGTTATCACGATACCGCAAGGTGCCAAAGTACGATCGTCGACCGTGCGAGGCGATAGGCATTTTCCAGTGATTCAATCACTCATCCACGGGGACGCTAATAGACGTCACAAAACATACTGACGCAATCTTGTCAGGGTACCTGCGGGAGTTTATCTGTGCGTCACTGTAGGAATCTATACCTGCCTACGCGCGGCATCCTCTAGCCCCTCGTAGACACGGGGACACTGGCGGTCGGGCCAGAATGATATGTCATCCGTAGATTGAATCGGAGCCGGAGGACGGTCGGCATCGTAAGGTGATAATGACGGGTGAAGGATGTCAAGGCTTCTGCGGCTTCCTGTACACGAGGCTGATCATCGTCGAGATAGGTACGTAGGTTGTCATTTTCTGCTGGTCGTTCCACCTATGGCATCCGGGACAAGATATGACAGTCAGGGTGATTATGAGTCTGCCGTCGTGCCTGCTTCGCACCGGCTTGGTCAACTTTCAGGATCGCTCACACATCATTCGTCTTGCATCAATCGTGGAAGGATATTGGTAAGGAGCTGCGCAGCTCGCCTTGCAGTTATCACACAATGAGTCCTGGAGGCATGCAGGATCACGATATAGCAACCGAATCGGGTATGACTAGAGCATGCACCACCTTGGGCGAGGGCTGGGCAAGCCCAGACTCGCAATGCGTATCGTCACCAAAGGCGGGAAGTCAAACTACCCAGCGTGTCCTTTGGCTCTTCGTATGAACGGGGCGGCAACGTTGGTCTTCCTGTCCCAGATGCAATTACGTGACTCTGAACGACCAAGTGAAATGAAACTTTTTATTGTTGTGGGTACCATTCGCGGAGTCCATTTTTATTTCATTTGTTGGTGTGTCGCGTCGTTGAATGTCCAGCACGGGTTGTGAGCTGAGCATTGAAGGTCTGGGTCACGTACTACAAGTCCAAATTGTCCATATTCGAGACACGCACGTCTCCTCTGAATTGCAGAACACCATCGGGAATACCGTGTGTGCTTTCACGGCGCAATAAGTACGGGATCGCGTGGTCCGTTGAGAGTTACCCGGTCCATGATAAGCGGTGTACCTGGGAGCCGATCCTGCCCGACACCCAGGAGCGATGGACATCAACTGACAAACCCTAGGACACTGCCTCGCGTGGAGAGAGTGGTAACACCGATCTCCAACGTGTCGGATTCGTTCCGAATGGTTAAGGAAAGCAGTCCGGCGGGATCTCAGGAAGGTTTGCGCCAGATATCGGGGAGGATCGAACCAGGGGAGGCCAGTAAATTTCGGACGGCCGCCATCCCATTCGGATACCGGCTTTGTCCGTTGCGCATGAATCGCGCCATTGAGTGAGGGCACGTATGTATACACCACGAAAGCAATTGAGGCCGTGCCGAGCTACTAACACAAGATGGTGATGATGTAAACACTGGGCCGTGGCTGTGATATATGACAGCGACATGAGCCATACAGTCACGGTCGAGTCGATTGCAATTGGACATTTACTCTAATACACCAATACGTGTTTTTCGGAGACGACATCCAGGGTCCTGGGAGGGAGGGGCCCTGGGCGTGCAACTGTCTCAACGGCGCGGCGCTACAGCACGAGGCTCGGACCATTTCTCAATTCATCACTCGTTTTCATCCCACCCATAAGGGTCATTTCTCTTGCCCGACTGTCCAGGTACGGGGCGGCGCAGGCACCTACCCCACTTATATAAATGCCCCCCCCGTCAAGCTCGGTTTTACTTCAGCCTGAGTGCAGCGTGCGCTCGTGTCCTCGACTTTTGCCCTTTTCCATCCCCCGTCCACGTTACCGCACGGGCGTGAAGATATCCTGCATCTACATTCGTAACAAGACTGACCCACACAGGCTTCCTCCCCCCTTTTAGTTCATCTGACCCGTGTTGACGTACCGTTGGTTCGCGTAGCCCCCACCTCGAGGCAGGCCAGCTGTTCCCCTATTCGAGCAGTCCTCCCCCTCCCTTCCCCTCTGCCGGCCATCTGTCCGTGTTGAATCTGCAACCCCTCCTCGCGTCTATATAATCATCCCCCCGCGTTCGTCAAAAATCGCCTCCACTTTCCCCTCTCCCCCTTCCCCTCAGCCTCCGTCCACCTGACACCGATCGCCTCCTTTGATCATCCACCATGGATCGCTACCGTCGCGGCTCCTCCTTGTCAGGGCCCTCCTTTGGCCCTGGTGGCGGCTTTGCTGCTCACAGCGACGGCGGGGGATTCCACCCCCCCAACGACATGTACAACGGTCCGGAGGTGAGCGGCCCGCCACCATTTCCTCCACCCAACGGGGGGCTGGGCGGCCCTTTGGGTGGCCCATATAATTCAAACATGTCCATGTCCATGTCCATGCCTAATACCTCTCCTCCGCTTCATCCGCCGCAGTCCTACCTAGGAGGTCCAGGCTCCTTCCCACCTCCAGGCATGAGTTCGTCGTTCCCTATGGGTAACAGTGAGCCCCACCAATTTCCGCACGACTCCCTGGGCTACAATCCGATGGGCCACCGTGCAGCGTACTCGAATTCGTACGATGGTTCGCCCCTGACGGACACCCAATTCCCGCCTTCTTTCGACGACGGCTATGTTCGCGGTCGCACACTAAGCGCTGGCGGCGGCTTCGGTCCCCCTGCCCTGCTGCCCCCCGCTCCACCTATGACGCCATACCACAGCGGCAAGCGCATGCGCCGCGCCTCGAGCGTCGGCCCCGGCATGGGAATCGGGCTCTCAGACTCACGATACCTGATGGGGATGGGGGGTCGCCTCCCGGTCAAGTTCCGTCTGTCGGGCGAGGCCCACTCCGGCATCTCAGTGATGGATGCTCTGGACAGAGTGCGCCTGTCGCAAGGCAGGCCCTACATGCTGCACGACATGTCTCCAGACCACTTTGGAAAGATCACGCTCAAAGTTAGGGTACGTTTATCTGCTTTACCCACTCGTTCCCTTGGTTTGTTGTACGGTCAACTGACTTGACTTGATCAGTGGAATGGCTACCACTCGAACACATATAGCATTCCGCTGAGCACGGACCACCTCGGCTATCTCGACTCACAAAGCCTTGCCCGCCGCACAGCAAGAGCGATTGCGCATTTCATGCAGGTAAATTTCCCCTCGACCTAGGAGCCCTGGAACATTAGATTCATTTACACTTCCGCTTTTCAGAACAACCATATCCTTCTCACTTGGGATCGTGTAGTGATCCACCGCCTGGAGGAGACCAGGCCCGGAATTTGGATTCCGGTGTTGACGACCCACTGAACGTAAACGACGAAGCTAATTTATTTTCCATGCTTATTGTTGATCTCAGCACTTGATTTCATCCTGCATATCTCCCACCTTGTGTGTATTCCACTCCCTCACTAAAGAACTTCCGCTTCGTGGTTGGGGTCTGGGAAAGCCGTAACGAACTATATCTGTGCTCCCTCTGTACCACTACGATATAAAACAGTCGCGCTGTACGTCATCGCTGACCATTCGCAATGGGATGGCTTGCATCATTGAAGTACACATTTTTGCTGCCTCGCGTTGTGGAACGAGGGCTAGCTTGACTCGAGGTCTTGTTGAGGCAAGTCGAGCCATCCGGTGATCGGACCCAATGATCGATGATCAGGGGATAACGCGATAACGGCGGAAAGTTCTGTGAGGCTCTTCACTTCATTCCAACAAAAGTGTTACTGATCTGAATCAAAGACGACACGATAGCGGATTATACAGAACGAACATCATGACGAGTGGTCACGATCAGACATAACGGCGGGGGTCGTATCGTATCGTATCGCGATCGGTCGACTCGGAAGAACCGCCGGCGTGCTCCGGATGTCGAGCGCGCGCTTGATGCTTCGTCATGGCTAGCCTCATCCTGCTTTCGCAAGCGAGGAACGTCAAAAAAAACCTGCTCCAACCCAACGAAGGAATGACGCACGACGACGTCCTCCGCGCGTCGTGTTGGCGTTAGCGAGCGCAGCGCCAGGAGGGCTAGGTGGTCGTGTGTTCGTTCGATGGGTTCAGGGCTTATTCGTCAGAGGTTCTGCGCGTGGAGCACGTCCGCCGGCGACACGTTCGCGGTTCCTGCGCGGGTGGAAGGTCCAGCCACGTCGACCTCCTCCTGTGACGTGGTTGCCCATAGAGAGTTCTGTGACGTCCAGTCTTTCCAAAAAGCGGCATCTTTAAGATTGGGGGTAGTACGCGGTTAAGACTGATGTAGAAACGATTGCTGAATTGCCAATTCCTGGGCGGGGCAGGCAACAGGATGTAGAAATCAACAAGGAAGCAGTCGCATCAGTGAAGCTCAGGCTGGCGCCAGCTTGTTGACTTGGCGCGGAGAGTGCCTTGCTTTCGTCGGCTTCGTCGTGATTCGCATCTCGATGGAGCTGCTGAGCGACATTCCAACATTCTCGGAGGCGAGCGGAGACCTCAGGTATGACGCTCAGACTCTGGGGACGACACAAACACGAGGCAGGCGTCAGGCAGTGGCTCAGGGCTCCGCAGGGATTGACGTCACGGGCAAGACCCAGCAGTACGCAGTCGCGGTCTGTGGTCTAGGTGTTCAGGTGTTCAGAGAATGCGAGTCAGGGACGGTACGGTAAGGTGTTGTCTATTGAGTCCGATCAACGCGATCACCTCGTCTCTTGTCAATATCAGTAAGTCGCGAGACACAAGCATGCAGACCACCACTACCACCACCACCGTCCCCGAGACCGTGGTCAATGATGTGGTGTCTGCCGCTCTTTCGCAGTATTCCCTGCTGTCCTTTGCTCCGCAGTCCGGAAAGTACACGGTTCTGGCCAGCTTTGCGCTCCACGATTCCCGCTCGTGCCGCACCCGGCTCCTCTCCCTCGCCACGGGCGTCAAGTGCCTCCCGGCCGGCCGTCTGCCCACGCGCGGCGAGGCTCTCCACGACTCGCACGCGGAAGTGATCGCGCGGCGTGGCGCGATACGATGGCTCCTCGAGGAGGTGCAGCGCGATGCGCGCGCGCGCGCGCGCCCGTCCGAATCGGGCTCGGCATCACGTCCGAGTTTGGGTTCCCGTTCCCGTTCCTCCTCAGCGTGGGTGTGCCCGCGCCCGGACGGTGACCGGTGACGACGACGGCCTGTACGCGCTCGGGGACAACGTGCGTCTTTGGATGTACGTCTCGACCGTGCCTTGTGCGTTGCCCGTCCCCATCTGCGTTCCGCTTTTGCCCGGCGGCGTCCGTCCCCTTCCCTCCCCTCCCCTCCCCTTCCCTTCCCCCCTCCTCGGTTCCGCACAACGCACGTGCGTCCCCCCTTTCTCAATCGTTCCCTTTCCCAGGTGGAGATGCGTCCATGGGCGTCCTCGCCGCCGCGCAGGACCCCGAGGATCTCCGCACGGATGGACGCCGTCGTGCGCCCTCTCCTTCCGCCGGACGCGCCTTCCCGCGGCCGCGACGATTACGCGCGGCTCGGCGTGTTGCGCACCAAACCCGGTCGGGCGGACGCGCCACGCGTCCTCAGCATGTCGTGCAGCGACAAGATCGCGCGCTGGTCCGTGCTCGGCGTACAGGGGGCAATCGCCAGCCTGGTCCTCGCGCGCGTGTATATACACGCGATCGTGATTGGCGAGGCGGATCCATCCATGCGTGCTCAGATCCGTGCAGACTGCGATCGCGCGTTCCACCAAAGGGTAGGCCCGTTGCAAGGTATGCCCTTGACTTGCATCATCGGACCTACGACACGTTCAGCTGACCCGAGTGAGCCGCGACAAGACCTTCCACGACCACATCAAGTCACCCCTCCCGCAGTCTACTTTACGGATCTTCCATTCAAACACTCGCGCTCCGTCGTCTCTGCCGCCCCTAATAACACTTCAAACGATGGTCCGTACCAGACCCGCATCATAGGACATGAACCTAATATCGCGACCTCGTGCAGCGCTCTGCTGGGTGGCAGATAGCGGATTGGAGGTGCTCATCAATGGCCAGAAGCGGGGGGTGCCGCCAAAGCACAGGTTCGTTTCCAAATTCCGGTACGGTCCTCAATCATGTGCTCCGGTCCCTACCGTTCCGAAATGCCATGCAGCCCAATGCTCTCGAAGATTTCCCTTTTCGAGCTTTCCCGTATGACTCTCAGCGTGCTTGGTCACCCCGTCCCTCCGTCCGTCTCCTCGTTTACGTTTTTCGGTCTGCCGTAATTAACCTTCTCTAGGGAGAGCGCTTCATACTACCAGGTAAAGCAGGCTGCGACTACCTATCAGGCAGCAAAGCGGTCTTTATTAGGGCCAAGCGCTCCGTTCGCAGGTTGGGTGGTCAGCGGTGAAGAGTGGGAGTCATTTGATGCACGCGGAGACTTGCCGAGTGATGCCCAGGTTCCATTGATATAGCTTGCACTGTCAGAGCGGGGCAGTGCAATGCGATTTATTGGTGTGTATTAATACCCCCAATTACTGCAATTCCGCTGTTTGGCGTTTGGTGACTGACCTTGTACAAAGGGCTCGGCTTGATCTAAGTACCCGTCTACGTCTCCCGCAGTCACAGTTGTATGGGATACATACAGTAGTCAGGCGCTCGGCACAGGAAGTGTGATCTGTCCTGGGACAACGAGGCTTGGCCTTGTAGTGAAATGCCTGTGCTGCGAGAGTTCCGAGAAGGTGTAGTACCGGATGGGTTGTCAATGTCTGGCCTGGTCCTGATGAATGAAGCGCGCAGCATTACGAGCTAAGCGGTCGTGCAGTCGCCGCCGCGTCCGCTTTCGGTCCCCAGGCCGGATCTATCTCTATTGTTTCAGTTTTAGACCTGAGGCTTGCTTGTCACCACCTGACTCGTTCAATTCGCGATGGCCCGGACAGATGTCAAACAAATCTGTGATGGAGTGAGGTTTCAGGAGGCTCAATGTTCAGGCCACGACGGTGGCACCCCCGTTACCATGAAGAGTGACATAATTCTACAAGAGCGGGACTGCTCCTGGGATTTGGTCTGAGCCTCGGGGCGCAAAGAGCGCGAACCGGGATGCCAGCCAGGCACAACTCGATCCTTGTCGTCTTGGAAGGGATCTTCCTTTTGTTTCCCGAAAACATGGATATCACGTCATTTCCATCCTCTCGACGATGGATCTCGTCATCTGCATCGCTTATCGCAATTTGCTTTTTTGCGTTTGGTGGGATATCCAAAGTGGCGCAGCACTTGTCCTCGATCTGCAACACCTATCAAAGGGTCCCCACTACCATGGTTGGACTCTTTGGCTCTCTCTATCTGTACAGAGAGCCGTAATCCGACGGCGATGGGCTTGTACCTACCGTACGTGCAGTGCTCAGACCCCAATCCCAGTGCGTCCAGTTCGGTTTCCAATTTCTTTTTACTCACAAGGCGATCATCTATCCCTTCTTTTTGTACGACGTCGCCGTTAGTCCCCACCTCGAACGAATAGCATCTAAGAGACGTTTTCATGGATCTCGGTCCGCCACACCACCACCTCCTAACCCTAACCCCACTTTGAACCCCCCCATTCCCCCCCCGGTAAAGCCTCCCGACCCAGGGAAAGCCGACTCACCAAAAGGAGACCTCCCAAAAAGTGTTGTGACCACCCTGGAGGACAACGAGGCAGACACAGCCATTCCACCCAACCTGGGTCACTACACCCCAGTTGGAAATGAGACCGAAGCACACACCCCTGGTACTGGAGAAGACAGCAGTCCAAACCAAACACCAGATGGGAGTAACGATCCCATTGGCATACTCTCATACACCCATGAATACCTTAAAATCATTCAAACCAGGATTCATGGCCCCAAAAACACTGGGAGCTCTGAATGCCTCGGAGTGGGCTGAAATATGCTGTCCCCTGATGAATACTATTGGTCAAGGCCTTCTCCAGGCATTTGACAATCTAGGAGAAACTGAAATGGAAAAGACCATCACCAGCTCCATTTATCCAGCTCCTATGACACCAAACCACCCCACTTATTTCCATAGGATGGCAGATGCAGCCAAACTCCTGATGGCCTACCTCACCAGAAACCTCATCAACTTCCATGATGAGCACTCCAACATCCTAGAGGACTACAGGAAGAAAGCCGCTAAAAAGGCCTTAGTGGAAGTTCAGGAAAAGTGGAGGATATGGAAGGAAGATCAGATTGAACTACAAGCAGTTGTGCATGAGGCAGAGATCAACGCAGCGGCCCATAGCAAAAACACTGTCAAGACACATACTGCTGATCACTAAGGACTCAGGAGCAGGTGGGCAAGGGTCGGAACAGATGATACGCAGCGAAGGCGGTGTTGAACAAGAGGACGAGCCAAACGACAAGGAGGTACCAGATGGGGACTGGTAGGGGTTGCAAGAGACAAAGGCGAAGGCTGGAGGCCAGTGTAGCGAGGGGACTTTGAACAAGGCGGTCGTTGAAGAGTACCTTGGAAGCGAGGGGAATCTTTAGACTGAGCAGTCGTGGGGGAGTACCCAGGAAGATGAGAGTATCACAAATGGACAGTCTGACGACTGCCATGCTTCATTGGGGCTTATATACAGTGTACAGGGTTGATTACAAAGACCTGGGACTATTCTAGACTCTTTGGTACCATCCAATAGGACTACAGAGGCATAAACTTGCTTGTGTCAAGTTTCAGGCTTACTGAGCGCATTACTGATCATTGTGGAGCGATGACATCATTATGATGTCACTGTGGAGCGCTTAGTGAGCCTATGAGGTCACCGTGGAGTCGCTCAGTCAGCCATGATGTCATTGGAGCCTTGATGATGTCAGATGATTTATGCAACAGTTTCTAAGAGTTTGTGCCACTGTTTCGGGTCCTTGGTGGCTGGGTGGCCATGTGGCTGCCACGCGATGATTACCCGATTAGGAAACGGGTGCCTGGTCATGTTATAGTGTCTTTGCAATAGCGATATCTTGTACTGCAGGAGGGATAGCCCAGAAAATGGAAGGGAGTCGATAATGCAAAGTGAGAGGGGTCTCTCTTGAGTGAACTAGGACAATCTACGGCCAGGACCTGGCCTTGGTTCGTAACATTCATCCCCTCTTTATAGACTTGTTGCTCCTGCAACGGTAGGAACTTGTCTCTTTGGAAGGTGGAGTAGTGTGCATATGAAAAGTCGAGGCCTTGTTCGTTTGTGGGGAGTTCTTTCTGTTTTATGGATTGCTTTGGGGATAGCTGTAGTCGATTGAGTGCACGTGATCGCAGGGGTTCTCTGAAAAGTTCGTTGGTAACAAGGGTAAAGATCGTCGTCGACAGAGGTCATGATGAGAGTTGTTGTTTTTAGGGGTTACTCCTGGTGGGAATCGTTTTAAGCGCTTTTGGATATTTCCGATGGAAGTCTTTGACAAGTGATTGCGCTCTTGATAGGTTAGAGGCTGGTTCCCAAGTATTTTCTGCAGCAGTGTACCCTTTCCATTTGACTAGGTATAGGATCCCTTTGCGGTTCAGGGAGAGTCGAGAGTTTAAGATCTGTTCCACTTCGTATTGCTCTTCTCCTTCGATTAGTACCGGTGGTGGTTTGAGAAGTTAGGGCCGTGGGCACCGGTTTCTTTATAAGGTTTGATCAGGGAGTGGTGAAAAACTGGGTGTATCTTCCAAGACCTTGGTAATTCGAGGCGAACATTTACTGGATAGGACAGTGGTGACTTTGAATGGCCCGTAGCGTCAAGGGGCTAGTTTTGCTTTTGGGTGAGTGGTTCGTAGATTTGTGGCTTCCAGCCATACTTGATCCCCTTCTTTGAAACGAAATGTGGAGGATTGAGGTCCTGATTGCTTCATGATCTCCATTGCTTGGTTCAGGGAGGCAGCTACTTCTTCTCTGAGTTGGTTTAGTCTTGATAGTCTTTCTTGGATTGAAGGGAACTTTGATGTAAAGGCAAGGGGCGGAGCAAATGTTGGGTTAAAGCCATACCAGACCTCAAAAGGGGGTTTGTTCGTAGCACTGTGTTGTCTGGCATTATGTGCGAACTCCATAAAGGGAACTAGTTCTGCCCAATTGTCTGCTTGATGGTTGCAAAATATTCGTAGGTATTGTTCTAGTTCTTGGTTAACTCGTTCTGTTTCTCCATTCTGTCTGTGGGATGATATGCTGTGCTTAATGATACTTTGACATTTAACTTCTTCCATAGTTCTTGAGTAACTTTTGCTGCGAATTGAGGGCCTCTGTCCGATATTATTTGTGTCAGGAGCCCTATTCTTCTCCAGACATTGTTCATGATTAGTGTTGCTGTTTCGTCTGCTGTGATTGTCTTGTGGCAAGGGGTAATGATTATTGCTTTACTGAATTGATCTACCACGACTAGGAGGCTGTCGAAGCCTTGTGAAATCGGTAGGTCCGTGATAAAGTCCATAGTAATGCTTTTCCATACTTCTCCAGCTGGTGTAATTGGTACAAGGGGTGTTTCTGTCTTTGGACGGTTCTTTGTACTCTGGCAAATTGCGCAACCGTCTACATAACTTTTGACATAGGTTAGCATTCCTGGCCACCAATAGTTTCGGCTGATTAGTTCATAAGTTTTCCATTGGCCAGGATGCCCAGTGGCAAGGGAGTCGTGGTGTAGTTTCAGAATTTTCTTTCTTAGGGTATCGTTGTTTGGGATATAGACTTTTCCCTTGAATAATATTAGTCCATCTTCAAGGTTCTAGTCCTGTAAGCCTTTGGATAGTCGTCTTGGTCCATTTTTTATAATGATTGCTAATGCGTTAGATACTTCTGGGTTGTAGTCTTTACTAGATCGTAGTTGTTGTCGAAGTTCTTGGTCGCCAATTGGTTCTGTAGCCGAGGTGCGTGTTGCTCTAATTTTAAAAAATTTGTCATCTAGGAGCACCTTTCCATCGTTTTCGTTTTGTATCCCCTCTTTAAAGTCTGGCCGCCTGGACAGACTGTCTGCTTTGTTCATAGTTCCTGGGTGGTGGGTGATGGTGAAGTCGAAATTGCTGAGAAGTGCCCATCGGGCTTGTCGTCTCGTGAGTTTCTGTTTTGTCATGAAGTATGTCAAGTTATTGTGGTCTGTCCATAGATCAATGGGGTGTGTAGCGCCTTCAAGGTAGTGTCGGAAGTGCCAGAGGGATAAGACGATAGCAAGGAGTTCTTTATCATAGATCATGTAATTTTGTTGTGCGGGGTCCAAGGATTTCGAGAAATAGGCTACTGGGTGATATCTATTAAATTCATCAGGTTGTTCCAAGATTGCACCGACTGCAAAGTCACTTGCATCGCAGATGAGTCGAAAGGGTTTCATATGGTCAGGTAACATGAGGATTGGGGCCGTTGTGAATGCTTGGATTAGTTTCTGAAATGCTTGTTCTTCAACGTCTTCCCACTTGAAGGGGTTCTCTTTCTTTGTTAAGTTAAACAAGGGCCGTGCTATTCGAGAGTATTGGTGGATAAATCGTCGATAGAAGTTGCAAAATCCTAGAAATGCTTGTACTTCCGTAACATTGGTTGGAGTAGGCCATTTTGTAATGCTTACTAACTTGTCTTGGTCCATGGATATTCATCCTTGGGAGATATTGATGCCTAGGTAACTAATAGAGGTTTGTCGGAAAGCACATTTCTCTGGTTTCAAGTATAAGTCATGGTCTTGGAGTGTTTTTAGGACCTTATGCATCCAGTGATCTAGTTCGTTCAAGGTTTGCGCCATGAAGTGGCTGGGGCGTTGCAGAGACCAAATGTCATTATCAATGGTTCGAAGAGTCCTAATGGTGTCTTGAATGCTGCGAGGTGTTCATCGCCCTCTCTTAGGCGGATATTGTTGTATCCCCATCGTATGTCAAACTTGGTAAAGTATTGGGCTCCTTGGAGTTTGTCAATTAATTCAGGAATCAAGGGTAGTGGATATGCGTCTTTGATAGTTGCTGTATTCAGGGCTCTGTAGTCTTGTACTGGTCGTAAATTTCCTCCTTTCTTTTCTACAAAGAAGAATGGGCTGGCAATAGCTGCTTTTGATGGTCGGATTGTGCCTCTTTTCAAATGTTCGTCTAAGTATTCTTTTAGGGCTTGTAGTTCCTTGGGAGTAAGTTGGTAGATGCCAGAATCGCGTCGGGTGATCCCTGGTTTTAGATTGATTGCATGGTCCCATGGTTGGTGAGCAGGAAGGTGTTGAGAGGCTTGTTCGTCAAAAACCTTTCGCCATTTCAAGAACTGGACAGGGATAAGTTCGTCTAATGTCTTGGGGGGGTTTTCTGCATGGGCTAGTTTGGTAGCTGTGGTTGATTTGGCTCTTATGCTGATTGTCACTGGTCGAAATGCGTTGTAGATTTGTTCGTCCACACATGGGTTCAATGGTCCTTCAGTATCTGGAAAGATTAGTGCAGCAACGTTTGCAAATTCAGGTTCTTCTTCTTCAGGAAAAGTAAGTGCTTGTATTTGGTAATTCCGCATTCCAGATGCAGATGCAATGGTCATGCTTGGGTGCGTGGTAAGGCAGGTTCGGGGGCAATTCCTCAGCATGATTGTGTCGTTTGCCCAATCGATATCTGGGTTGTGGTGTCGCAGCCAGTCTGTTCCTAAGATGATGTCGTGATCTCCAATGTTAGTGACAAGGAATTCTGCTTGTTCCTCATGAGTAGTGCCTGTATGCGCTTGAATGCGAAGTCTCTGGATAGTGCTAAAGCGTATTAGTCCATTGGCATTTTGTGTTCCATCTACATTCTGTGCTGGCAATGGTTTGGTCATAGTTCGGAGGTGCAGATGGTGTCTTTGTGCAAATCATTCATGGATTATCATTCCTTCTGCTCCACTGTTGAGCAGGGCTCTTGCACCGATTTCTTTGCCACTTGTCTTCCCTACTAGAGTAACTTTCAAGGCAATAGATGGGGAGCGAATATTCTTGGTGAAAACCTTGGGGTAATTGATTTCTCTTTGTATCGTACTGATTTGGACCGTGTCCCTTTTCGGTGCAGAAGGGGGTCCAATTAAAAATCCATAGGAGCAGATCTTGGGCGGAGGATTGAGTCTGTAAGTGTTTCTCTCCAAGTTGTCAGTGATGCAACAGGAACGGGTTCTTCTTGTGCAGGTTCGATGTTTTCATCTTGGATGGTTGTAGCTCTGACTGTTTGGGGACGAGATCCTTGTTGTTGGCGTCCTTGGGCTGCTTTCTTTGCTCTACATTGATTTGCCATATGGTTCTTCTTTCCGCAATAGTAACAGAGGTTGTTCTTGCGTCGAAATTCTTTCTCTGCATCTGTGAGGGGTTTCCTTTCACTTCTGGATTCCCAAGGTCATTCATTAGGTTCTCCTTGGTACAAGTTAATTTCCAATGGGTTGTCTGATCCTTGAGTGTTTAATCCTCGGGCATGCACAGAGCGTCCTCCTCGAAAAGCAGTGGAGTTGTATAGGTGGAAAAGGTTGTCGAATTCTCTTGCAGCTTTGACAAGGGCTGCAAGTGTAGTTGGTGTTGGTGTGATCTCCAATATTTTCTGATGTAAAGCCGGGTTAATGTTCTTCCTAAATGCGTACATCTTTGTTCTTTTGTCGGTGGTAGCTCGTGATGCGTGGTGCAACCATTTCTGATACCATTCATTAAATGGTAGTTTTCCTTGATAATAGGTGTGCATGGTATTAGTGGAGGCCAATTCTGCTTCTGCAGGGATGAAGTGATCGGCAAAAGCTTTTGTGAAATCGTCCCATGACCCATAGTCTGCTACTGTACGAGCCATAGCCTTGGTGGTTTGTTCTCTAGCCCACGCTCCGGCGGGTGTTCCTACTTTAAAGTGGGTTAGTGCAGCGGCGACCTTCTTGCTTTCATCTGTAAAGGAGTTGCCATTGATGTAATAATAATTGGCCAAGGCTGCCCAAAAGGCTTCTGCATTATCAGCCTTTCTGTCAAAGGGTTCTGGTGCTGTTCCGATGAGGCGTGGATTGCTTGACATGGTGGGGTTCTGAGTTGTTGCAGCTGTAACAATAGGTGGGGCTGAACCTTGTAATTGGATTCTAGTTGGAGTGAGCGTTCGAGGGACTGCTCGTGGTATGTTGCTAGTTGTATGAGGAGTAGGTTGTTGGGTATTATGCTGGGTGGAAGGTCCTGGAGTAGTGCTTTGAGTGCCTTGAGCAGTTCCTAAGATAGCAGTAACTTCTTGAGTTGTTCTAGCTGTAAAATCGACTTCTCGATTGTTATAGTAAACCCAATGTTTTCTAGAACAGCTCCACTTGACTGGTTTATCTAGGAAGAGGCCTGTGTAATTATAAGGATTAAAGTCCTGAACGTTCTCTGCTCCTGGGGCTGCTGCTTTAAGTTGTTCAGTGGTAACTTCGTCGTTGTCGTCTTCGTATAACCAAGTGTCAGAAAGATTCCCGTGGTTGATAATATGTGTACCCGCAAATCTTCCTTGGTAACAGTGATCTTGGGTGTCGTAGCTGAGGTTTTCAAATAGGAGTGGGATTAGATTTTCTTCTTCGTCAGTGATGTCTCTCCTAGTGCTCATAGATCTAAACAACAGTTATAGTCCAATGGCCGTTGTTCCAAGGATATGCAATGGTGTAGGCTGGTTTCAGTCGAATAGTGTTGGGTCTTCCTTGGTGCTTTCTCAAGTGAATTCGGGAGTATTCTTCGGTGATGCTGCTTTGGGTCAAGACTACTCGGGTTTTCCACAAGTATCCTTCGAATTCTGCTGGTGAGATAGCAAAGTCGTTTATCTCTCTGGTGGGATGTTGATATACTACAAAGTGTGTCGTTCTAAGATGCCAAGCCTGTGTGCAATAGTTCTTGAATTCAAGTAGTTCTCTTTTTGAACGCGTAGGTAGGTTTAGGGCTAAGAAAGATTGTTCTGGTAGATAGGAGTGAAGTTCAGTATTTCTAATGTCGATACTATCAGGTGATTCAACAAATGGCGATGCAAAGGGTTGAGAAGGTATGACAGGGGTAGGAATACGACTGGTAAACAGGGGTAGGTAAGCGTCAGGGGGAGTAGGAGGTAATGGTCTTTCAACAAGGAATCCTCTTGCGTTGGGAACTGTTTCTCTAGAGGGGGCTCACTGAGGCGTTGCACATCTTCTGTGTCGAGGAGCCAGGACTACTGAATTGGGAGGTGGTAATCGCCTGGTGGCCACAGGGTGATTCTGTCAGGAGTAGGAGGTGTATCCGATTTAAGTTTAAGATGTGTCTGGTGATAGCGTCTTCTTCTTTGTCTTCTTCTAAGGCGTATTCGCGAGGCACTTTAGTTAAAACAAGAAAAGTAGCTGGGGGTTGAAGCGGATGGTGTCAACTGTATAAGTCGAATAGTGACATAGAGATACATGGTTACTGTTCTCCTCAAAATGTAAGTAACTGTAAGCAAGGGCGAGGCATCCGTCCAAGAAGTCGTGTACAATAGATAGGCAAAACGAGCCCTCGTAAGCAGGACGGTAAATAGCAGGCAAGGTAAGTAATTTCCTAAACAAAGAGGTGTTAAAAATGTATGCGATGCATCCGAGGGGGAAGTCAGCATGTGGGGCATAGATCCCGACGTTGGAACAGATGCCGAAAGGGGTCAGGTTGTACTGGGTGGCAAGGGCAGTATCGGATGGTTCCACAGCAAAAGTGTGGACGATGCGTGCACGAAAGGCGGTGGTGTAAGTGTCTGTGAACGCGCGACGAGCTAACTGGTCTGAGGTAGGGATGTGCCCCAAGTAGTCTTGATGATTCAAGTTGTGGAGGGGACGCCACTGCTCATGGGAACAATTGGTGGAAGGGAGGACGAAGTACTGGTGCGGATGGAAGCGAAATGCTGTGCAGGGGGGATGGTCAAGGAAGCCTTCAGGCAAGGGAGGATGGTTTGCTTGCTGTTGCTCGTTCTGTGCTGGAGGGGGAGTGCCGATGGGGACGAAGTCACCTGGGATAGGCTGGGCAGCAGTAGGGGACGATGGGGGAGCCGTTGGAGAGTACAAGATGCTGAGGGGGGAAGATGCGTTGACCGGATTGAGATCTTCAGTGAGAAGACGAAGGGCGGTGCGTGGAGTGGGCTGGAGAGGAGAAGGGAGATGCAGGGAGGTATTGACAAGAGTGGGGGAGTTGGGAGTGGACACTTGAGCGTTGGCTGGTCAATACAGGAATGATGAGAGACTGTCCAGATGTCAAGACACGTACTGCTGATCACTAAGGACTCAGGAGCAGGTGGGCAAGGGTTGGAACAGATGATACGTGGCAAAGGCGGTGTTGAACAAGAGGACGAGCCAAACGATGAGGAGGTACCAGATGGGGACTGGTAGGTGTTGCAAGAGACAAAGGCAAAGGCTGGAGGCCAGTGTAGTGAGGGGACTTTAATTTGGTACCATCCAATAGGACTACAGAGGCATAAACTTGCTTGTGTCAAGTTTCAGGCTTACTGAGCGCATTACTGATCATTGTGGAGCGATGACATCATTATTATGTCACTGTGGAGTGCTTAGTGAGCCTATGAGGTCACCGTGGAGTCGCTCAGTGAGCCATGATGTCATTGGAGCCTTGATGATGTCAGATGATTTATGCAACAGTTTCTAAGAGTTTGTGCCACTGTTTTGGGTCCTTGGTGGCTGGGTGGCCATGTGGCTGCCACGCGATGATTACCCGATTAGGAAACGGGTGCCTTGTCGTGTTATAGTGTCTTTGCAATAGCGATATCTTGTACCACAGGAGGGATAGCCCAGAAAATGGAAGGGAGTCGATAATGCAAAGTGAGAGGGGTCTCTCTTGAGTGAACTAGGACAATCTACGGCCAGGACCTGGCCTTGGTTCGTAACAAACACCACCTATTTCCTACAGTCCATGGAGGCTGTGGGGCTTACCATCTCCGCACCAAGCACCACTGACCAACCACAGATGATGCCCAAAACAGGCAGCAAAAGGACCATCTCCTGATCCATCCCACCACCTGGTCACAACCACTCGCCCTAGAGTATACCCCCTTTTGACACGACCAATACGCTCTCTCCTCTCCACACTCTGAGAGGGCATAATGCGACACGCTCCCCCACCACCCCCTGCCCAACTCCCAGGCAAATGGCACTGTCCCCAATGCCAAACCCCAAAGGTAAAACCTACCCCCCTTCACTGACCACAACACAAGGCACTGCCCACCCAGACGCTGATGCAATCACCAAAGCTGTCATGAGAGCAATAGCTCCCTTCGCGACATGTCTTGAGGCTTTGGAAAGGCTCTCGATGCCCCCGCCTCAAAACAAGACATCAGGTGAGCCCCACCATCTTCCACTTGCTAATGTGCACACCAGGCCATGGCCCCCACTCCCACATCCAACGCCAGCTACCACCAGCCACACCCACCCCAACCCCTTAGCTGCCGACACAGACAAGCTAGAAACAAACTTCACGCAGGTCTCCTACCAGAGGAAAAACAAAGGCACAAAGAAAGGAGTGCCTGCCACTGGAAATGCACCAGCTATGTTGATAATCACCCCAGCATCATACGCCGCAATAGCAGCAACTGTGGCAGATGACACAAACAAGGCCCTTGGACCGAAACCTAAATTCCACAGCACGCAGACCATCATGGAAGTGACAGTCTTGCGATCAGGTGGCCACAATGACACCCAAGTGGGACAGTACATATGTGCTAGGGTCGCGGACGCTATAGTCAGGGAGGTTTGCCTCCAAATGAGCAAAGCGGTAGCCAACCTGATCCCCCTTAAGGCCGGTAGATGGAGCGTGCACCCACGCAGCAAAGGTAATTTTGTTTTCTCTTTTGAAGGGAACATATCCTTTGACCATATCATCTTGTATGAGCTGTTCCTCCTCAGGCCCTTCCAGGGTGTGGGCCAACTGTGCCCCTCCATGGGCTGGACCTGTCTTCTTGCACACGGTGTCCCAGTCCAAGACAACGATGGCTTAATTTTCGGACCAACTGAACTCCTCTCAGAGGTAAGCTCCCTACCAGGACTCAAGAAAGCCCATTTCTCCATGCAACCGAGATGGTTGAAACCAACCAAGAGAATTAACAGACCATACTCCACCCTCACCTTTGCCATCTCTGACCCGGATGGCTCAGTGGCAAGCAGGCTCCTCAAAGGCCGCTCCGCCCTCTTTGGTAAAGAAGTGAATATATGTAAATGGATTGACAAACCTGCACTAGTGCAGTGCTCCAGATGCCACGTGTTGGGACACACCAAAAAATCAAAGGGGTGTCCTCTTGGGAACGATGCAGTAAGATGCTACATCTGTGGTGCTGCGCACTTATCACAGGAGCATGACCAAAAGTGCCCCTGGAAACACACAACTGCTGGCCTTTGTGACTGCACACATTTCAAATGCCTGAACTGCTGAATGGGCGGTCACCACTGCTGAGACAACAAATGTCCTGCCAGAGATAACTATAGACTGAGGGCCCCACGGAAAGCAATACGTGCAAAGGACAAAGGTAAGAACAAGGAGGACAACCCCAAGATGGAAGAAGGTGAGTACTGCGAATGGGTGGAAAGCCTACCCAACAACGATTACTTGGACGACATGGACACTGCCCCAGACCAGGAGCATATCAGTATCTTCAACCCCGACCCAACACCAGTCTTTCCTCTCCAGCCCCAACCAAACCTCCCCACCAGAGTAACTTCACCACAGACCACACCCAAAAGGAAGACCATCCAGTTCAGCCCGCCCAAAGTGGGCCCTTCACATCACACACCGGGACTGGTGAACCCCTCAAGGCACCCCACAACACATGGATGGGAGAACCCAAGCCCAACAGTCACCAAACAAACCCTCATGCGCCAACAAGGTAGCGCTGCCCAGCCTAACCCCCCCTTATGACGGCACAACTGAAACTGCATATAGCGTTGGTGAACATGTGCAAACGCAATGCTATGACACATGCTCTACTGAACAGTGCCAATGAAACTGACCTTATCTTCATACAGGAACCCTGGTTTGACAAGATTGGCACAGCCCGGAAGGACAATGCCCGAGATGGAATTGACGTACAGGGTGGGGTGGCCTCACCAGCCTGGGAAATCCTCTACCCAGGGCTCAATGATGGACAGAAACCTAAGGTAATGTCGTACGCACAAAAGCCACAGCTGGACAGCAAGATAGCTCCCAGCTGCATGGCCATAATGAGACAGGACATCTGCAGACACCTATGTGTGCAAGCAATGGACATAATACTTGACAACGAAACATGGTGAGTAATTAATTTCTACCACAACATCAGAGACGCTACCACCCTAGCAGCACTCACCTCAATAGAAATCAATCCCAACACCCCAACACTGGTAATAGAGGACTTCAATACCCACTCCCCAACCTGGTCACCGCCAGGAAACCCCAAGTCACCCTGGGCCAACCAAGTAGAAGACTGGGCTGCAACTAACCTCCTTAGCCTAGCCAACACACCTGGTGAGACAGCACACAAAGGCCCTGCCCATGGAAGAGATTCAACAATAGACCTGGTGTGGTTCAATGCTGCAGTGGTAAGGCATGCCACTTTCATCGGACTGAGCATAGACTGGCCTGGCTCCCTTGGCTCGGACCACACCATGCTCTGACTCATAGGGAACCCCCTCACACCTGTCACAAATGCCAGAACGAACTCTCCTGACCCAGGGTACTTAGTGGACACAGAGCAGAAAGATACATGGACCAAATCCTTCAAAGCAAACTGCGAAAACTGGACCCAACCCCCATGCCCAACAAAAGAGGATATGGATGAGGAGGTAAACAGATATATGACTGACATTTAAAAGACAAATGAAGCTTCCTTCAAAACCAGACACCCATGGAGCTGATGTGCCACACCCTGGTGGAACATGGAATGCAAAAGGGATGTGCAAACCCTCAAAGTGTCAAGACATATACTGCTGATCACTAAGGACTCAGGAGCAGGTGGGCAAGGGTCAGAACAGACAGTACGCAGCATAGGTGGCATTGAGCAAGAGGACGAGCCAAATAACTAGAAGATACCAGATAGGGACTGGTATGTGTAACAGGAGGCAGAGGTGAAGTCAGGAGGCCAGTGCAGCGAGAGGGCTTTAAACAAGGCGGTCATTGAAGAGTACCTTGGAGGTGAGGGGAATCTTTAAACTGAGTGGTCATGGGGGAGCACCCAGGAAGATGAGAGTATCACAAATGGACAGTCTGATGACTGCCATGCTTCATTGGGGCTTATATACAGTGTACAGGGTCGATTACAAAGAACTGGAACTATTCTAGACCCTTTGGTACCATCCAATAGGACCACAGAGGCATAAACTCGCTTGTGTCAAGTTTCAGGCTTATTGAGTGCATTACTGATCATTGTGGAGCGATGACATCATTATGATATCACTGTGGAGCGCTTAGTGAGCCTATGAGGTCACTTGTGGAGTTGCTCAGTCAGCCATGATGTCATTGGAGCCTTGATGACATCAGATGAGTTATGCAACAGTGACTAAGAGTTTGTGCCGCTGTTTCGGGTTCTTGGTGGCTGGGTGACCATGTGGCTGCCACGCGATGATTACCCGATTAGGAAATGGGTGTCTGGTCGTGTTATGGTGCCTTTGCAATAGTGATATCTTGCACCACAGGAGGGATAGCCCAAGAAATGGAAGGGAGTTGGTAATGCAAGGTGAGAGAGGTCTCTCTTGAGTGGAATAGGACAATATATGGCCAGTACCTGGCCTTGGTTCATAACACAAAGAGGCCCCAGATCGGGATGAAAAGAAGAGAGTGCAAAAATGGCTAAAATCCACCATTCAAGAGGTGAAATGCCAATGGGCCAACAACTACATTGACATGTCCCAGCTCTGGGAAGTCGCAACTTGGAGGCACGGATGCAAAACCATGCAAGTCCCCCCCTAAGGGGATCAGAAGGTTTCTCCAACTCACACGAAGAAATGGCTAAAATGCTTTCACAGCGCTTTTTTGTCACAGAGAGACAAGAAGTGGAAACACATCAACCCGATGACCCAGCCCCTATTCCACAATGCACACTTCCAAGGGTCCACAAAGAACTAGTAAGTGACCTCCTACAGAAGGTTTCAGGGCGTTCCGCACCAGGTCCCTCTGGCCACTCCTGGACCATCATAAAATGGGCCTGGGAGGTGAACCCAGACAGACTCCTTTGGCTCCTTGAGAATTGGCTCAAAGCCGGACATCACCCAAACATAGTATGCGTCATACCCAAACCAAACAGAGCGAACTTTACGCTAGCCAAAAACTTCCGGCCGATAGCGTTACTGGAGTGCATGGGTAAGCTCTTGGAAAAAATAGTGGCTAGACTCATCTACCAGAACATGGACAGACACGATCTCGTCCCCACAACCCAGTATGGTGGGTGAAACACATCATCAACAGTTGACGCAGGGCTCACGCTCCTTCATGACATACAGGCCATGCACCAAGCGGGCCTCCATTGCGGTCTCCTACTCTTCGACATCCAAGGCTTCTTCAACAACATCAACCACCAAAGACTTACCCAGGTAATTCGGAACCTAGGTTTTGCTCCGGAGATAGTGAGCTGGTGCCACTCTTTCCTGACTGACAGGAAGGTTTGACTACAATTCAATGGATGTGCCTCAGACCCCTTCGACCTGGATGCCGGCACACCCCAAGGATCCCCAGTCTCACCAGTACTATCCATTCTGTACACTTCCCCCATGCTGCACAAGGTGAAAGAGTGGAAACAAGCCATGCTAGCCATGTACATTGATGATGGAGCTATCTTCGCCTGTGGCCAAGAGTGGGTGGCAGTGGAGTCAACACTCTGGATGGGCTACACGGAATGTGCTAACTGGCTAGCTAAAGCAGGACTCAACATTGAACTGGAGAAAACTGAGGTAACCTTCTTCAGAAAGCAGAGGGAGAAAGCAGTCCTGCCCTGCCATATACACCTACCACTCTCATCCCACAACACCTATTATCGTGTAGCAATGACTGACACGATCAGATACCTGGGTTTTTTCTTCGATGCCTGCCTCTCCTGGACACAACACATTGACTACATGTGTAACAGAGCGAGAGCTTTCCTTAGAGCCCTCCAGATACTAGGCAACTTGGTCTGGGGACTGGAGCAAGTGAAGTGGAGACAGGTATACCTAGCGATCTGCCTCCCCATGCTGACTTATGGCCACCAACTGTGGTACACAGGCAAACAAATCAAGCTGGTCAAGAAGTTACAAGTTGTCCAGAACAAAGTGGTCAAGGTAATTGCAGGATGTTACCGAGTGGTTTGGGGTCCGGAAGATGCCAGAACACCTGAACTATGGACTGCACTGTTTGCATTATGCGTGCGTCAGATCTTGACCGTTTATGTTCGTTGATATCACATTCGGAGCGCGTTGATCGTATCTTTCAGAAGATGTACTGAAGAAGCAATGAATAGCATTGCTTCTGTCCCAGATGTTCCTGTACCGCCACATATGTTGATTCCTTGATTGGGGAAGCACTTAATGCTTCCAGCACCAAGATTGTTTACATAGAAGCAACCTCGCTTCTATGAGCCGCCTTTTGCTTCTATAGCACCAACCAGTACTACAGTAGCACAAACCTTATCCCTGTAGGGCTATATAAAGCCCCCAGTAGAAACAGTTGAGCCTTAAGCTCGACTTAGTTTGCCAATCCCAAACAGTTGACTCCTACCCCATCTGCAGAGCCCCTCTCATCTTGTTGTCATACTCTAGAAGGATCTAACACTCCTTCCCCTCCACGAGTATTGCTTGCTTGACTCAAGCATATCTGCATTGGTAGGACGCGTTTATAGACGCGACCATTGATCTTATTTAGGGCACTTTGGAGCCTTAACACAGGAGTCTTCCGCATGACCCCAAGGGAGCCCCTCCACCACTTGCTGACCATCCTCCCAATGAAGATATGACTAGGCAAACTAACAAACAATGCAGCAGTAAGGCTACATCACACCACAAGGCACAGTCTGTCAAGACACGTACTGCTGATCCGCGAGGACTCAGGAGCAGGTGGGCAAGGGTCGGAACAGATGGTATGCGGCGTAGGCAGCGTTGAACAAGAGGACGAGCCAAATGACTAAGATGTACCAGATGGGGACTGGTACGTGTAACTGGAGGCAAAGGCGAAGGTTAGAAGCCAGTGCAGCGAGGAGGCTTTAAACAAGGCAGTCGTAGAGGAGTACCTTGGAGACGAGGGGAGTCTTTAAACTGAGCAGTCGCAGGGGAGTACCCAGGAAGATGAGAGTATCACAAATGGACAGTCTGACGATTGCCATACTTCATTGGGGCTTATATACAGTGTACAGGGTCGATTACAAAGAACTGAGACTCCTCTAGACTCTTTGGTACCTTCCAATAGGACTACAGAGGCATAAACTTGCTTGTGTCAAGTTTCAGGCTTACTGAGCGCATTACTGATCATTGTGGAGCGATGACATCATTATGATATCACTGTGGAGCACTTAGTGAGCCTATGAGGTCACTGTGGAGTTGCTCAGTCAGCCATGATGTCATTGGAGCCTTGATGATGTCAGATGAGTTATGCGATGGTTTCTAAGAGTTTGTGCCGCTGTTTCGGGTTCTTGGTGGCTGGGTGATCATGTGGCTGCCACGCGATGATTACCCGATTAGAAAACGGGTGTCTGGTCGTGTTATAGTATCTTTGCAATAGCGATGTCTTGCACTGCAGGAGGGATAGCCCAGAAAACGGAAGGGAGTTGGTAATGCGTAATGAGAGAGATCTCTTTGGAGTGAAATAGGACCATCTACGGTCAGGACCTGGCCTTGGTTCGTAACACAGTCAACTTCAGAGAAGACTAGGAGGTGACTGGCACAACCAACTGAACCACAATGAGCCACTACCAACACCAAATAGCGCCAAAGTGAAGACCACCCTAAGGTTGTTAGCACACTGAACAACTCTGAAAAGCCCACATGTTGAAGACTTCCCCCAACTCCCACCAGGCGCCCCAGACTGGAACAGACAGGTAAAGATTGAATCAAATCACCCACAGCCCCCAGATGCCCAGCAAACACAAGACACTTTGACCAGACTTACAGGACAATGCTGTACAGGAAACGCCATCATCATCTTCTGCAATGGCATCAAAACTAACAGAAACAGGTCAGACCACAAGCAAATCGGCGTGGCAGTGGCAGTGCTATACGAAAGAGGGATTTTGCGGGGACATAAAGAACAAGTCATTGGAACAACGGTATCGGACCAAGGCACTCATATTTGGTCCCTAGGGACTGGGCTAGAGGCCCTAGCAGACTACCTCAACACACAAACAACAACAACACCCACTTTTGCCCACCTCTGCCTGCCAACACGCGCAGCAACAGAACTGGCTATCAACCACAAGCCACACGATGAACAAGCAATGGCCCTATGCCACCTAAAGTGAATAGGTGAGATCATCCATACTCACCCTGAGACGAACATAAGGCTGCTCTGGTTTCCCAGGAGCAGCGCAATAACAGGCTTCCAGAAGGCCAAACAAATAGCCACAGAGACTGCAAGTACAGTGCGCACTGAGCACATTACAGAACCGTTATCCCTAGATGAGCAAAAAAGAAAACATGAAAAGGACACAATAGCAGAATGGGAAAGAAGCTGGCACAAATTGCCCCGCACCTCCCTCGCCTACCGCACAGCCCTCACCAGGCCACCCGACAGGAAACCCCACCCCACCGCAACTGCACAAAGAAGGCCGAAACGAACCGACACAGGAAACCACTCCGAGCATAACAGGAACAATGTCTCAAGTCAACATGATAAGTTCCCGAGACAAATTACAGCCACTTTCTACCAACTTATCACAGGTCACGCATTCACTGAGGAATACACCCAGTGATTCTACCCACAACACACAACTGCACAGCTCAAGTGCCAGTGTGGGGAACCTGTCCAAACAGTTGAGCACATGCTCCTGTCTTGCCCACTTTTCAAAGATGTGTGTGTGCCACAGGCATCTATCTGCAAGAGGCTGCCCATGAAACCTAGCCCAACTCTTCAATCACCCTGAATGGGCAAAGAGCACGCTACACTTCCTCAAGGAAACCAAGGCGTGCCTTAAACTGAGGGAAACCTGGGACCCAGGAGGAAGGAGAGGAATTCAGGAAACATGAGACACCCCACCTAACCACCACAACCGACCACCACACACTATGCCCTATCGCTGCCATACCGCACCTGCAGACAACCTCAGAAACAAATGCCTAATCACAGTATGTAGCTTACAATGCCTGTGACCACCTCTGTATAATTATGTATGTGCCGTGGAATACAAATTGAGAAAAAGAAAAAAAATCTAAGAGACATTGCTGAGACTGTAACGGCGTCGTGGCCGTTAGAGCGTTAGCTCAAGGTTCAATGGGGCCAAATCCCTGTGACTTGGTTCAAGGGTTCAGTGGGGCCGGCTCAAGGAGACCAGTTCAAGGGTTTAGCGTCTCAAGGCTGAGTCAGACAATGACTCAGTCCGCAGACAGAGTCAATCTTCTGGTTTCACAGAAGAGGAGGACGATGAGAGAGAGGCAGAGGAGGAAGAGGAACACAAGGGTTCCCTGAGGTGTGCTTAGGTCAAGCAGAGTAAAGGCCAGCACAAGCAAGTTTGATTGAGAGAGCAAGGGATGCGACAGGAAATGGGACAAAGCTAAGCTTGGGGCATTCCCCAGCTTCTACAGGCGCTTAAATACTGTATGTAGCGAGGCTGTACAGTACTATAAGCAGAACAATAGATAAAGATGAGCCAATAGCAAAAGACAACTCAACAATAGTTGAAACACAATGGGTGAAACACAATAGGTGAAACACAATAGGTGAAACACAATAGGTGAAACACAATAGGTGAAACACAATAGATGAAACAGTAAGGGACCATCAACATCAAGGGACGAAATGGTAACCAAGGGAAAGAGGGTGGTAAGGGGGAACAATAACAAGAGAGTAATGGGCGAACCGACAAGGGGGTAAATCATAACAGAGACGACTCAGAGCCTAGTCATAGTCATCCTGTCACGGTTGTCCCTGGGGCCCGCACCTCTGATAGGCAACCAATGTTGGGGGCGCTAGTACTAGTGCTCACTCTAATGGAACTGCGTCCTTGCCTTGCCTCCGTCACGGTCTGAATTCACCAGTTCTGGTACCCGGCCACCACACTGCAGCAAACAAAGCAATCGAGCTTAGGGAGCTCGTAATCTGGGTGATCATGTTGAGAAACGTTGGGACTCTGCCTCCATGGGAAAAGATTGAGGTTTCAGTCACAAGCATCCATTCCATCGTATTCATATAAATAAACCACAAGCCAAACAAATTCAGCAACGGCCGCAATGATAGAATGGCGTGGCCACATGTCTATGCACACAAACACAAACACAATAATACAAGCTAAGTAAGTCGGCAATGGCCGCAACAAAAAGATAGTACCACTGCGGGCCAGGCCAAAAGCCGCCAGCGGAGCCATATTTCGGGAACAACCACATAGATGGCCACTTTCCCACGGCGGCCAAAATTGTGAACTTCGAAAACACGGCTTAAGAACCTCGTTCTTAACTAATAACCAATATAGCCTTTGTGGGATCTCCGCTTATAATAAGGAAGTGTTAAGTTTTCAATTTGTGAATTGTATATGTCATGACGGTCCTTCAGTGACGACAGCTCGTTGTGCAGGTCTTTCATCACACGTTCAGTCTCTTTGTCTGCATTTTTATCGTGGACCAAACCCATCCGTTCATGAACTCTATGCATTTCGTCGGAATGGGTTTCTATACGCGACATAAATTCAGGGGTCATGAATCTTAATATTTGGACGTACGGAGGTGGGATTGCATAGTCCTATACTGCTGAATCATAGCCTTCTTTATTGATTCCACCGTGTCCTCACGCTTTGCAAGCACCTTGTCCATTGAACCCAACTGAGTCCTGCAAGGTAACGTCAATTTCCGGGGAGAAAGAGATTGGCATGCGTTGAAACATACGCGAACGACGGAGCGATGCCAACGGCAAGGTAGAATATGGCCAAAACAGCTGCGGAGGTTCGCATGATTACTTATGAATGAGAATATAGATTGTTTAATCGAAGTTTTCGAAGTTTGAACAACGCAGTGGTGTAGAAAGTTTAGACAGTCGTCGGTATCTAGTGCCAGCTTGTATGTAGAGATTGGGAATTACAGGCGTAGGTTTTATAAAGTAAAACCTGCTTGGCTATGCTCCGATCAGAATGCATCCTCAACTCGGAGCCCCGAGTCATGGCCACCACCATCACCATCACCTCAGATCGACCTCATGTAGGGCCTACAGGAAGCAGTGAAATGTGGTTGGAAACTGCCCCATGATCACTCCTCATGCTGTAGTGATCCTGTGCTGTGCTTATGTCTTTCATTCATTGTCATGGTGCAGGAGGTTCCTACTCAGCATATAACATGTGCAGTAGGTATTAGAGCTCACCTGACAACCCTAGCATTTGCACATCAACTCAGTCATGCACATCAAGTACTTGTGATGCTGATAAATTACAGTTACTGAGCAACAGTTTGATGTTGTGGTGTCCAGATTCACTGATCTTAATCTTCAAAGCAATAGAATTGCTTGATATAGTTCAAGCACTAGACTTTGAAGGTCTTTGCTGTTATCTCAGACAAGACTGTATGTGTTTGAGATGAGAGGGACCTCTATCACTTTGCAGGAAAGTTTGGATAGAACAGTAGAGTTGTGATTGACTCAGAGAGTAAGTTGAGTGTAGGGCTCAACTTCTTGATACATCAGAGTATTTATACCATATCTTGAGAGTGGCTGATCCAAATTGTATGAACCTCAGGGAGCATCACTGGTTGGGAAATCAACTTAAGTGAATGACAAAACTGTAACATTTTGAAAAACAAAATTTATTATTTTCATACAAATTTGTAGCAAACAATTTGTGAAAATTAATTTTATATTTTGTTACAATAAATTCCTGTTACGAAATGATGAAATAAGTAAATAGTATTGACAAGATTTTAGGACATACATTATATTAAAACAATTCTAACTTATTTTAAAATTTTGGGTGAAACAAAAATCAAAACTGCAAAATTTGGGTTTATGGAAAAGGTGGAATAAAAATTGTGAAATTTTTGAAATTTTTGAAAAAGTTTCGTGACTTGAATAAAGATGTTAGGGAGATAAAGTTTTGTTATAATCATTGATGAGAACAAAATCTAGCCCTATAGAAAACATAATGTTATCATTTTTAATGAAGAAATTTTTTGAATACATTCACAATTTTGTTAAAGGAAAAATCTTGACAAAACAGAATATGAAATCCCAAAGTTGTTTCATCATTTTGTCATTGGGATAAAGATGTCAGGGAGATAAAGTTTTGTTATAATCATTCATGACAACAAAATCTAGCATTTTAGAAAACATAATGTGAACATTTTTCATGCAGAAATTTTTTGAATACATTCACAATTTTGTCAAAGGAAAAATTGTTATAATTTACCCCCTTATCGGTTTGTCCATAATCCCTCCTACTATTGTTCCTCTTGTTATTTCTGTTCCCGTGGTTACCGTTTCATCCCTTGATAGTGATCCCTTCTTGTGTTTCATTTATTGTGTTTCACTTATTGTGTTTCACTTATTGTGTTTCACTTATTGTGTTTCATCTATTGTCAAGCTACTTTTGCTATTGGTCTACCTTTACTTATTGTTCTGCTTATAGTACTGTACAGCCTCGCTACATACAGTATTTAAGCACCTGTAGAAGCTGGGGAATGCCCCAAGCTTAGCTTTGTTCCCATTTCTTGTCGCATCCCTTGCCCTGTACTCTCTCTCAAATCACAACTTGCTTGTGCTGGCCTATACTCTGCTTGACCTAAGCACACCTCAAGGAACCCTTGTGTTCCTCTTCCTCCTCTGCCTCTCTCTCATCACCCTCCTCTTCTGTGAAACCAGAAGATCGACTCTGTCTGCGGGCTGAGTCATTGCCTGACTAAGCCTTGAGATGCTAAACCTCTGAACCGGTCTCCTTGAGCCGGCTCCCATTGAACCCTTGAAACCAAGTCACAGGGACTTGGCCCCCACTGAACCTTGAGCTAATGCTCTAACGGCCACGACATCGTTACAAAAATTGTGACAAAACTGAATATGAAACCCTAAAGATGTTTCATCATTTTGTTTATAACATTTAGATATATTATGGTCAATTCTGAATGATGCTGGACATCTATACACCACAAAAAGAGGCCATAAAGTTGTGTCACTTGTGCTGTCATGGCTCAACTCAAACTTTATGGCCTCTTTTTGTGGTGTATAGATGTCCAGCATCATTCAGAATTGACCATAATATATCTAAATGTTATAAACAAAATGATGAAACATCTTTAGGGTTTCATATTCAGTTTTGTCACAATTTTTCCTTTGACAAAATTGTGAATGTATTCAAAAATTTTCTGCATGAAAAATGTTCACATTATGTTTTCTAAAATGCTAGATTTTGTTGTCATGAATGATTATAACAAAAACTTTATCTCCCTGACATCTTTTATCCCAATGACAAAATGATGAAACAACTTTGGGATTTCATATTCTGTTTTGTCAAGATTTTTCCTTTAAACAAAATTGTGAATGTATTCAAAAAATTTCTTCATTAAAAATGATAACATTATGTTTTCTATAGGGCTAGATTTTGTTCTCATCAATGATTATAACAAAACTTTATCTCCCTAACATCTTTATTCAAGTCACGAAACTTTTTCAAAAAATTTCAAAAATTTCACAATTTTTATTCCACCTTTTCCATAAACCCAAATTTGCAGTTTTGATTTTTTCACAATTTTGTTTCACCCCAAAATTTTAAAATAAGTTAAAATTGTTTTAATATAATGTATGTCCTAAAATCTTGTCAATACTATTTACTTATTTCATCATTTTGTAACAGGAATTTATTGTAACAAAATATAAAATTAATTTTCACAAATTGTTTGCTACAAATTTGTATGAAAATAATAAATTTTGTTTTTCAAAATGTTACAGTTTTGTCATTCACTTAAGTTGATTTCCCAACCAGTGCATATAGCTGAGACCCCCTACTACCCACAGAGAGGGATTTTGAACCAATTGTAACAATAATGGCTCATGGATGAGTCATCCTAGCTAAGCAATCAGTAAGAGACACTGCAAGCAATCAGTAAGCAACAGTCAGCAAATCAGTAAGCAAGACACATAAGCAAGCATAGGTAAGCAGTCAGTCCAGAATGCAGTTTGATTCCTAACAAGTTGGGGCCCCAATGATACCACAATGTCACATTGTCACTTACCTTGTTACCCTCTTCTTCAGCTTCACTATCCTCCTTGTCATTGGGTTCTTCATTGACCTCTTCAGGGATTGTGTCACTCTGATGGTCTTCATGCACTTCTGGTTGTTTCTTCCACTCATGTGGTTTCCTTTTGGGGGATGGTGCTTCATCAGAAGAATTGCTGTCACTAATTCTAATTTCCTCTTCAGCCTGCTGCTTTTGGGTGTTCTTGTTGGACATGCAGCCGCTAAGTGCCACGTGAACAGACAATCCAGACCATATGTGTAAATAATTAGAATAATTTAGTTATTGCGTCGTTTCCTCAGTCTTTTACACACAAGACTGAGGTCAGTACTACACATTCCTTTACACTCCTTTAAAGCTAATGCTGTACATAGCTATCATCCCTATAGGTTAGATAACTAACCAATATAGTCTTTTACACACAAGACTGAGCTATCATCCCTATAGCTCCAACAGATTATGAGACCTGGTCGTCCCTGACATCATAAACTCCCACCAGCTTCCAAATCACGTAACAAAATGCCATGAGCACCCCCACAGCAACTGCAAACATCACGCCCTTGAGAGGCAGCCACGCTCCCACCATAGGAGCCATGGGAAAAACTTACATGGGTGGCCAACACGGTTACGACAGACCACTCTTCAAAGGTGGCACAGTCATGTACACACAATGGAAAGCTAATATAGAGGCACTGTTCAAAACAAATGGCCTGATAGAAATCATAAAAGGGACATACTCAAAACTGGACCCCAGCAATGACCCGAGTGGCTTCACTGACTGGGAGCAGAAAGATTGTGAAGCACATGCCCACATTTTACTGACGTTAAATGGGTATGCTCTTGACACTGCCCTAGGCACTGCTGGAGCCAAACATACTTGGGACACACTCGAAAAACATTTTGCAGGGAAGGGCGAGCAATGCGTCGCACATTTACTTATGGACCTATACTGGGTCACGTTCTCTGAAACTGAACCCATGGCTCCTCAAATAATCCGACAGTTGCACGCCACCCGAGCCCTCAAAAAATTTGGATACCCCATCAATGAGAAAACCCTCATATGGATGCTAATTCTTGTGCTACTGGAAAACATGGCCAAACTCAAGGCCACTCTTCACTCGACACCACCCAGCCTGCTTACAGCCAAGCATGTCACAGACCGCATCCTCCATGAGGAGCATCGGATCCGACCGACCGGTGACGCGGCTACAATTCACATTGCAAAGGCAACCCAAATGAGAAAGAGCCAGGAAACACAAAACAAGAAAGGCACAACATCAAAGTTCACTCACTGCAGACGCAGGGGGCACAATACACACAAATGCTGGAAAATTCACAGAAAACCACAGGACAAAGCAGCAGCAGCAACAACTGGCACAAGCATGCCCGACATACCAGCGATGCATGCAGACCAGCCACTGGCCAGCACTGCCATCGCATACATCCCAATTCCACATAACAGCACCTTATTATATCAGGCAGTCATAGATGAGCCAATATGTGTGGCCACGACTCAGGAGCAGCTCTGAGCCACTGATCTCAGAGACGGCTGGCTCCTCGACTCTGGAACCTCATGCATCATGACATCCCATCGTGATTGGTTCATACACCTCACCCCACTCGCATCACCCATTCTAGTTGCCTTAGGCAACAATAGTGCCATAACCGCCACTGCAACTGGGCAAATACAAGTCCGGATGCACGCAAATGGCATGCGGAGTATTGCGATTCTCTGCGACGTCCTGTACGTCCTGGACCTCAAAGGGAACCTCTTATCAGTCTCCCATTTCACCCAATGCAGGGTGGCAGTGCAATTCCAGGGAGAGACATGTGGAATATACAATAAAAATCAACTGATATGTGAGGGAACACTACACAACAACCTATATATCATGGCCATCCAAATGGCCAAACCCAAGCCGGCACGCACAGCGATGCCAGACCAATTTCTTGTGGAAGGCAGCCACAAATTTGAAGCTGCCCTCACTGCATGCACAATGGCCTCCAAGGCCTCCCTCAACCCATGGCACCAATGCATCATACATTCAGATACTGACAATACACTGCAGATGCCAAAAAGGGAAACAATTAGGAAACTACCTACCTCTGAGTCACTGGAACCCTCTATCATAGGGATGCAAACTCGGAGTGAAATTTTGAAGACACTGGAAATGCACACAGACATCGCATTAGACCGGGCATCCTTGGACACACGTGGGAAACCACCCACCACAACACCCCAGCTCTCCAGATACTTCATGACCTGGGCAGACAATAAACCATGGGAACACGCCGGTGGGCTGAAGCGCAAGTCGAAAGTGCCCCAGCACCTTGAGCTGCACACTGCATGCATTGAGCCCAAGGCCGGCCAATGCTTGAAGACCTCCCAAATAAATGGAGGGGGTGATCACACTGGGCGAGAACTGCAAACACCCCTAGCTGAAAGGGGATACATGCATCACATTAACATCCTGGGTACACCACAACACATCGCAGAACGTGCAACCTGGACACCTCATGATAGGGTCTGGGCAATGCGTACAGATGCAAAACCATCCACGCGTGCCTTGGACAACTTGACACTCAAAGAGGCACAGAGCAGGGACAACCATGACCCCTCTTGGTTGCACATCCTTGGAACACGTGCGTCTGTGCATGCCCTGGAGAAGAGGCTCACCAAGCCGACCTGAAGGTCGCTGGTGTGCACGTTCCTGGGCCATGCAAACAATGAACAGGCATACAAGCCTGCACATCACACCACTCCACACATCCTTGAACCCCATGACATCATATTTGATGAAGGGGGCCCCACATTGTGCATTGAGCACGTGATCCTCGAATTTGATGATGCAGCTGAAAGTGCTGGAGATGAGGACATGAGAGCGACATTGAGGGGGCAGAGAATGCGGAACAGGGGGAGAATGTGGAACAGCCACCGTGCGCTGCACCACAAGGCATTGGAGCAGACAAAGTTCTGCCCATTCAACCTGAGACAGGTGGACAGAGTAGAACAGCTGCCGCGCCCCAAACCGCAAGGCATCAGAGCAGTTGAGGCTGTGCCCACTTGGTCTGCAGCACCACATAGTCAGCCTACAAATCACAAGGCAGAATGCCCACCTGCGCAATCCACCACGGGATGACCAAAGCGTGCTATATGTGCACTCACACTCAACCACGGTGACAAAGTGAGGGAGTTGGATGAAGTAGAAGTGGAAACGGCACCGCACGCCGAACCACAGAGTGTCATAGTGGACGTGACTCCACCTGCCCAGCCTGAAACAAAATCAATACAACACACAGTTAATGAAGTGGAAAACTCACCTGCACAGCCCACTGCTGGACAACCAGAATGCGCCATGCGTGCACCTGTCCATGACAAGGACACTCGCCATTCCACCATCCTGCATGAGCAATGAATGAAACATACTGAGCAGGGAAAAGCAGCACATAAAGATGTGACCACCAACCCCAAGCCCTATGCCGAGATGATCACCCAGGCAGATACTGCCAAATGGGAAAGGGCATGCAACAATGAGAAACGTGTGTCTGAAAACACTGGCGTCCTTGAAAGCATGCCGAGTGTCATGAACCATTCTCCGGAGAGGGCCCTTGAAGGACCCTTCCTTATAGGAGGAAACCCAGCCTCCATGGTGTCACCCTGTTCACACGAGCAAAAGGGGTGAGTAGAGGTGTCCACAATATCGCGCGTGCATTGTTGCGCGAGCGATTCTCGGCACAATCGACATACAGCAAGCCCCACTTAAAGGCAACCCTTTTAGCAACAAAAGACAGTATTAGGGCCTTCCTAAAGACCCTTTGGAACGACCCTAGAAGTTCTACAATAGGCACTAACCTAGTATCAAAGGCCCTACAATGCGTTGTTAGACCAACTCTAATAACTATAGAACAGACTATAAGGCAATACTAAGGACCTTAATAGAAGTATTAGGGTCGACTCTAAGGACCCTAATAGAACTATATAAGGGCCTTATAAGATAGCACTATCCCCTAACCAAACTACAAGTCCTCAAATGACTGGCCCTAAACTAACTAACAGGAAATGAATCAGATGCTCGCACGTGCACTAAAGCAGTGAACACGTGGACAAGGGAAGCTCTTACTCATCAAGAGGAGCCTTCTTACTCAGCAGCTTACTGAGCATGACTGAGCATGCTCAGTAAGTGTCCTCCGACTTCTTACTCATCACTCTATTGTGCTTGATAACAAGGTTATGACTTGTTCCCTATTTAGCAGTTCTCTTGTAGTATATAAGCGCTCAATAAAGTAGCGGACAGTCTTCAGACTGTCCATTTGTTTACGGCACTCTCTATTCCTGGGATACTCCTTTAAGGACCGTTCCCTTGTGACTATCCTGGCCTCTTCTCTGCGTGATTGCCCTACTCTCACAGTAACTGTGCCTCTCTGGTACCTGTTACTACTCTGGACTTTACTTCTTGCCCATGCCCTCTTGGACGTCTATCAACTCGTCTTCGAGCTTATCCCTCGCTCTTGAACTGGATAGTTCAACAGTGAGTCTTGACACCGAGTCCACAGAATGGAGCCACAGCGGGGAGACATGTAGACCTTCCAAATAGAAAGGGGGTCAAATCACAAAACTCAAAAATGCAAGGCCCATGTCATCACACAGGGACTCACCTAAGTCAAGGGCAACGACCCTGATGAAGTCATGCTGTCAAAAGACTGGCGCTCCCTTGCACCCCGGCCCCCACTGCTGAATGAAGTCTTGAAGCCCATCAGATGGACATTAAGCCCGCCTACCTAAACAGAGAGCAGATGGATGAGATCTTCACAGAAACATGCCCAGGGAACAACTACCAATGCACATGCAACCATGTGACCCAGCGCATCCAAGGTACAAGTAATCACTGCCTGACCTTCCAGTGCAACTCCGGCACCCAGCTGATCTCAGTCGGATATGTTGACCCCGACTGGACCAGAAAAGCCCACTTTGGACTTCATCCTCATGTTGACAAGTGGGGCCATAAACTGGAGCCGCTGGTTGCACCCTTGAGCACTGAGGCAGAGCACACCGTGGGCACATGCACCGCCAAAGAAGCCGCAAGGCTGAGGCAACTACTCACCAGATTGGGTCAAGATACCCATCTCCTCACAACCCTCACATTGACAACCAGTCGACCATTGCCATCCGGCAGGAGCCCCAAGTTCTATGACTGCACCAAACATACTGAGGCACAACACCACTTCTTGCAGCAGTCAACTTGCAGGGGACCAATCTTGCCTACACCCCATCAGAAGAGGAAGAAACTGATGTATTGAAAAAGAGGTCCCAGCTGCGAGAAGCACAAAGGTTT
This sequence comes from Russula earlei, assembly GCA_025769875.1. NCBI lineage: Eukaryota > Fungi > Basidiomycota > Agaricomycetes > Russulales > Russulaceae > Russula > Russula earlei. The sequence continues at coordinate 50,762 of JAGFNK010000137.1, read as the reverse complement.
TGCAATGGAGATGGGAGGAGTAAACGTGCACCACTTGGTCTGAGGGGGCATGTTGGACGTGCAGCCACTAAGTGCCGCATGAACAGACAATCCGGACTGTACATGTAAATAATCAGAATAATTTAGTTATCATGATGTCGTTTCCTCAGTCTTTTGCACACAAGACTGAGGTCAGTACTACACATTCCTTTACACTCCTTCAAAGCTAATGCTGTACATAGCTATCATCCATATAGGTTAGATAACTAACCAATATAGTCTTTTACACACAAGACTGAGCTATCATCCCTATAGCTCCAACAGTTCTTCGCCTTGACTGCATTACTGTTGTAATCTCCCCCTTGTTTGCGGTAGTTTCTTCACAGGTTCATTAATCTGTGTGGTACCTTTAGTGTGCACTTTGTTTGCATTTGGGGTACAGGGTCTCATTGTAGAGGGTGGTAGCATTAGTGTAAAGCATATTATTATTATTTGGGAGCCTCATAAAGAGTGAGGCTTTGATCCCCTCAGTATGACCAAGGTAGATCATTAGTTTGCTTTTAGGTGAAAGTTTGTTGACTCAATGCTTTTCTGGTATGTGCACATATGCACTGCAACCAAATACTCTGAGGTGTGAAATATCAGAGACCTCATTCTTTAGGACTTTGTAGGGTGTACACCATTGAAGGCATTGGGCAGTTGTCCTATTATAACAGTGTGTCCCATGATTCACTGCAAATTCCCCACCAGGAGGGAGGTAGACAAGCTTCAAGGCACATCACCTGAGCTTTGTCCATTCTGTTGTGGAGTGTAAGGGTCACTTTGCAGGATTTTAATTCCTTCATCCTTTAGGACATTATCGGCCTTGGATTTGTACTCTCCACCAGCATCGGACATCCACTCTTTGATTCCTGCCTTATATTGGTTTTTAAACCATGGCAAGGAATTGTTTGATTGCCATTATGGTCAACTTTTTTAATTTTTAAGAGTGTGACCCATGCATAGGAGGAATAATCATCAATGAAACTGACAAAATATTTGTACTTGAGATACAACTTCACAGGGAAACTCATTAGGTCCAAGTGGATACACTTGAACAGTGTGGAAGCATGAGTTTCAGAAGGGGGGTGCACAGATGCAGGCATCTTGCCTTGCATGCAGCCAGGATATACTGGCTGTTCCTGAGGGATTTTCAGGTCTTCAGTGTTAAGGCTCCAATCTGCAGATGGGGTAGGAGTCAATTGTTTGGGATTGGCAAACTAAGTTGAGCTTAAGGCTTAACTGCTACTAACTGGGGGCTTTATATAGCCCTCAGGGATAAGGTTCATGCTACTGTAGTACTGGTCAGTGCTATAGAAGCAAAAGGTGGCTCATAGAAGCAATATTGCTTCTGTGTGAACAATCCCAGTGCTGGAAGCATTAAGTACTTCCCTAGTAGCAATCTTGGTGTCATAAGTACTTTCCCAATCAGAGAAACAACGTACATGGCAGTACAGGAACATCTGGGACAGAAGCAATGCTACTCATTGCTTCTTCAGTACATCTTTGTTAAGATTCTCTTGATTCTCCGACTGTCATCTATTTCCACTGACTCATCTGTGATTACTCATGTGTCTGCTTATCGATCTGCTTACTGATTGCTTACTGATTGCTTACTGATTGCTGACAGATACTAGGAAGAATGACTCACGCGTGAGTCATTTCTAACATTCTGAATTGCGCTTTTCGTATTTGGATACTACTGGTTCTCAGCTATGTGCACCCCGAGTTTCGTACGAATCGGATCAGTAGTTATTAAGATATCGTATAAATAGCCTGTGGTACCAAGAGGTCGAGCCTTACGCTCGACTTACACAATCTTACAAGATAACCATCTTGTCAACCATCTAAACAAATTATAGTGCAGACTCTAAACTGAAAGAGGTCCCTCTCTTTTCTACATTCAATCTTCCTGAGATAATATCAAAGGGTTCGAAGTCTAGTGCTTGAACTATATCAAGCAACTCTTTCACTAAAGAGTTGGTACTAAGATCTGTCAGATCTTAACATAAGTTGAGCGTAACTTACCTTCACCAAGTAGGAGCAAAATTCGGATCCCAACTTACGCAGAAGTAGTCATAGGGAGGAACCTGTGTCGATTAGGAACTCCTCCAAGACTTTATATCCTAGAAAAGAAGGATATAGAACATAGTCAAATCCATTGGTATTTTTGCCAGGAACAAGCTTGTCGGTATCATAACTGAAAGCTAGGCAAAACTGGAGTCGGATTCAATCAACATTCCATTCCAGACAGCAAGTAGCGGAAAACAATACGCACGGTTTATAGGAAGAACCCAGGACCTTCAAAACTATTCCTTAACAGGTGTAGGAGCACGGTGGCATCCTACAGAAGAACCAAAAGGAGGATTTTTTGATGTTCAATTCAAAAACAAAGTCCGGCCTGCGGAATACATAAACAATTGCTGGTATTTTATTGATTGGGACAAGGATGGGTTCTACGTGCTTGAGGACAACTACATTGCCAATCCAGAAGAGTTTGGTTTAGGAACCAAAGACAAGCCCTATACCACCGGGTGGCTGTTTAGAAGCGAACCAGAACAAGACATTTCTATTACCAGTGTTAGTGAGCCAAAGAAATCCGAATCCCCTGAAGACACTCCAGTAATCGAAAAGAACAAGGAGCCAATAGACGAGCTCACCGAACGCTTTGCAACAGCCATAGATTTGACCCAAGCAGCAACTGAAATAATGGCTACCACTACTCAAATAGCAACACAAACCACCCATTCCACATCTGGAAATTTGTACGCCACTCATCATGGACCAATGTTAGTCCCCAATGTACAACAAGGAGGTGACCCACCAGATGCAGGAGCGCCAGGTGGAGGAGGACCTCCCGGAGGAGGACCTCCCGGAGGAGGAGGAGCACCAGGAGGACCTCCAGGAGGAGCACCACCTGGAGGAGGCCCACCTCAAGCAGTGATCCCTGGACCAGTTCAAGGAGTCCCTGGAGGAGGAGGGTCAATGAGAGGACAACCACCAGCAATGTTTGCAGGAAATAGGAAGAAGACTATACAGTTCATGAAAGAATTTGAACTGTATAGGATCATGAATTCCCAAAGCAGCGTCATGGTGGTACCATATGAAAGGGTAGCCTGTGCCTTGTCCTTCATAAAAGGGGATAAAGTTGATGGATGGGTAATCCAACAACTGGAAACCTTGATAAGAAGAGTACAAGGGGACCACGTAAACCAATTGGCACCAACTCACCTTCGAGAAGATGAAGACCTGTGGTACCTCTTTTCAACTGATTTCCTAAATCAGTGGCATGACAGTACCACGATAGAAGATGCCACAATGAACATCCAACAACTCACTATGAAGGAAGGAGAATTGGATGATTACATTGCGACCTTTAACCAATACCTGCTCATCTCTGGATGGCCTAGAAATACTCAAGGAACGGTCAAATTATTCAGAGATGGACTTCGAAGAAATTTACATGCTATGATCCTCCGAAGAAGGCCCTTACCCGCAGCTGCAAACCTTGACACATGGCAAACCATAGCAAGAGAAGAGGCAGCAGCCCTGAATGAGATGAAAAATGCCTTAGGAGTATCTGGAAACCTGAGTTCCAGAGCACAACGACTTAAGAATTGGAAGGACAAGAAGGCAAAGAAAGATCCCAACGCCATGGACGTAGATGTGGTCAAAGCCACTTCAAGACTTAGCGAAGAAGAAAGGAAGAAGCTACAAGCAGAAGGAAAATGCTTCATATGCAAGAAGGTCGGGCACATGAGCCGACAATGTCCCCAGAGGAAGAAGAAGGATGACCCCAAACAAAAAGGGAAAGATGTCAAAGCTCGCACCACTGAAGCAGAAGAAGAAGAATCTGCGAAGAGCTCCAAAGAAGAGGAACAACCTCCTGCCTATGACATTAATAGTATCATGGCAGCTATTAAAGGGATGAAGACAGAAGAAAAGGATGCCTTTCTGGACAAAATAATGGCTGATGAGGATTTTTGATAAGCCCAAGGTCGATGGCCAGACTTAGGGCAGCAGTAACTTGCACCGTGTACATTAGGAGAATTGCAACTATGAACGTCCCTTTCTCATTTCACACGGCTCGAGGAGTGGCCATGGAAAAGGCTCTACTAGACAGTGGAGCAACGGAAAATTTCCTGGATGAAGAAACTTGGAGAAGACTAGGAATAGGAAGACAAGATCTTCGAGAACCAATGATGGTCCGAAATGTTGACGGCACAGAAAACAAGAAAGGGGAACTGAAACACTTCTGCTGGCTTAGGGTCCATTATAATAAAAGGAACAAGTTACAGAAATTTTACATCACGTCCCTGGGAGGAGATCAAGTCATATTAGGGTACCCCTTTCTCTGGGAATTTGAGCCCACTATAGATTGGAAGAATGGAGAACTCAAGGAAGGATCTTTGCGCCTGGAAAGCGCACGACTCAAGTACCTTGATCTTTATATCAAATCTCTACAACTAAAAGCGGTCAAAAAGTGCGGAAAGCCCAAAGAGGATCAAGCCTTATATATACAAAAGACTAGCTTAGCTCAAGAATGGGCTAGGGACCAAAATCTAAAGGCTCAAAAATTAACAGAAGAAGATTTGCCCGAAGAATATCAGCGACATGCGAAGGTCTTTTCTAAAGAGGCTTCTTCACGATTTCCCCCTAGTAGAGAAGAAGACATGAAAATAAACCTATTCCCTGATGCACCTAGATCCTTGGATTGCAAGATTTATCCTCTGTCTCAAGAAGAAAAGGAATACTTAAGGAAATATCTTGAAGAAGAACTCGACAAAGGATACATCAAGCCTGGGGCTTCCAACTATGTGTCGCCAGTATTCTTCATTGGCAAGAAGGACAGTAAAGAAAAAAGGTTGATCATTGACTACCGGAAGTTAAATCAATGGACAATACCAAACAATGATACCTTGGAAAGTATTCAAAGAATCATGGAGAGGATTCAAAACAGTGGACTATTCTTGAAGTTTGACATAGTCAAAGGATATAACAATATGAGGATTACGGAGGAAGACCAGTCAAAAGCAGCCTTCAAAATGCCTATGGGGACCTACATTCCAAGAGTAATGCAATTTGGACTAAGGAATGCCCCGGCCTACTTCTCGTGGTCAATGAGAAGAGATTTTAGATCGATACTTCAAAAATATCCAGAAAATATTGCTAATTATCTGGATGATTGGATTATCATGACCCCTTAAGGGACTCACGCTCTACATCAACAAATCATACATGAATTCCTGGACTTATTGCCGTTTTCAGCGCACTTGGCGGAGCTTGAATTCCACCCAAATCGGTGCAGAAACCCCCTCAAACATGCGGGATGAATATCTCCCTCAAAACAGCTTCAATTCATATGAAAATTATTGTCCCTGAATCGCCTGAATGAGGGCTAGGCAGCCCCATTGTTTTCATGAGATTTGAGTGAGAATTGGTGGAGCTGGACTCAAGCCACCTCCACATGTGTATTAGATGAATTACAACTCAAAATCATGGTCTATATCTATTATTTTTCCCTCATGTTGTACCCATGGGCTGTCTTGAGGCAGCCCCATAGTGTTTTTGACTCAAGTGTTGTGGTGTGCAACATTGTTTTCAGTGTGATTGGAGTGACGGCCAGCCACTCATTGCCCCTCTTACCTCTCCATTCTGACCATACACATACCCTGCACCCATGCCCGCTCCATCCTCCATCCCTACATCGTGCACCATTGCCTCCGCCTCGCCTGCCTTGCCCATCGTCCCTGCGGTTCCCACCTCATCCGCCGTTCCCATCACCTCGTTCACCGCCGCCATCCTCGACTCGCCAGCCATCATCGCCTCGGCTCCACCTGCCCTCGCCGTCCCAGCATCGCCCGCATTTGCCATTGTCGCCACCTCGTCTGTCCCCGCCGCCGTAGCCTCAGCCGTGACATCGCCTATCGCCACTGTCCCCGTCTTAGCCCAACCAGCTCCCGCGCCCTCAGTGTCGCCTGCTATGGCCACTGTCTCAGCTCCATGCACAACCACCATCTCAACCTCGCCCACCGACGTTTTAGCGCCGCCCACCACTTCAGCCCTCGCAGCCTCGTCTACCACCCCCGCCTTCGTCTCATCCGCTCCCGCGCCCTCAGTCGTCTCGTCGCCCTCAGTCTCGTCCGTCGCCTCGTCCGTTGCCACAGTAGCCTCAGTCGTGCCAGCCGCCGACTTCGCATCAGTCTCCATCTTAGCCTCGCCCGTACTCGTCAGTTCAGCCCAGTCCGTCATAGCACTAGCATCGCCAGCCGCCATCGTCTCCACCCTGCCCTCAGCCTCAGCCTTCTCAGTCTCAGCCGCCACCACCGCGCCCCTAGTTTTGCCAGCCGTCTCCGTCGCCCCAGCTTCAGATCAGTGAACCACCGCCACCGCGCTCTTAGCCTTGCCAGCCGCCTTAGTCTCGTCAGCCGCCACCATAGCCTCAGCCTCAGCCACCGATGTCTTAGCGCCACACGCCGCCGTCTCCACCACCGTCTCACAAGCCACCGCCGCCACGCCCTTGTCAGCCACCGCCGCCGTCGCCCCTGCATCGCCCTCAGTCGTCGCCTCCACCCCGTCCGCCTCCACCGTCGCACCAGCTCAGTCCGCCGCCACCTTCTCAGTCTCAGCCTCAGTCTTCTCAGTCTCAGCCGCCGCTTTAGTAGTTTCGCGCGACACCAGCACCGCCGCACCGTCGCAACCCCTCGCCACCAGCACCACCCCAGAAGACCAAGAAGGCCTCGGCCACGAACTTAGCCACGACACGCCACAACAGGAGCAGAAGCCGCTGCCGCAGGAGAAGCAGTCGCCGACGCCAACAGCACACCGCACGCCGCCTCCCACATCGCCTCCCCATCCATTCGCGCGCTCTCACCCACATCTGCTGCCAACACCTGCAGTGGAGACGACCCCGCCACCGCCGCCGCAAGACGACAGATCCCACCCCCACGCAAGCCGCCCCACGCATCCTCTTTCTCGAGTCCTCGCCACCTACGTCTCTATCTACGAACTCACGCTCACCGCCTACGCCTTCGCTCCTCGTCCACGCCCGCTGCCACCACCTGCAATGGAGACGACCACGCCGCCACCACCACAAGACAACACCACCACCACGCAGCCACCATCTCGTCACCGCCGCCCTCATCTCCATCGCCTCCGTTTCCCATCGCCCTCGCCTCTTCCGTCATCGCCATCGCCGATCGCCGCCTTCGCGTCTTCCGCAGCACAAGCAGCCACGACCGCCGCCTCAATTCAGACGTGAAAGGCTCAAAACACTCGCATTCAGACGCTTGACCGAGGACGGTCAAAGTTTCAAGCCCCCGGGAGGTGTAAGGAAGATTATGGCTGGCCTCAAAATCACATGCGAAAACGCGACACGACACGACATGAGACTGACACCTCAGCTCCCTTTCATCCCTTGCCACCTCCCTCTTGTTCCAGGCAGTCCACCGACCGCACACCACAAGCCATCTTGCGTGCAACATCAAGACCTTGATCGCATCGCCCAGCCCTCGCCACCGATCACGCGCCCATGCACGCCTCGGCACACTAGATGCGTTCGCGTCTCAAGCCTTTCACGACCGCCTCGACCGTCTCAACCAGTCTTGATTCACTTTCATGCCATTCATCTCTAGTACCTCTCTCCTGTATATAAAAACACCCTAGCTACTCTGTAGTAGAAAGAGTTCAGAATAGGACCCCTCTTTGCAACCCACTCCTCTCTGTCTGTGAAAAACAAGAAGGATGGTCAGAATCGAGAGGCGAGAGGGGCAATGAGTGGCTGGCCACGACTCCAATTGCACTGGAAACAACGTTGCACACCACAACACTTGAGTCAAAAACACTATGGGGCTGCCTCAAGACAGCCCATGGGTACAACATGAGGGAAAAATAATAGATATAGACCATGATTTTGAGTTGTAATTCATCTAATACACATGTGGAGGTGGCTTGAGTCCAGCTCCACCAATTCTCACTCAAATCTCATGAAAACAATGGGGCTGCCTAGCCCTCATTCAGGCGATTCAGGGACAATAAGTTTCATATGAATTGAAGCTGTTTTGAGGGAGATATTCATCCCGCATGTTTGAGGGGGTTTCTGCGCCGATTTGGGTGGAATTCAAGCTCCGCCAAGTGCGCTGAAAACGGCAATAATGGAACAAAACCCATACTTTTTGAAAGTATCCAAGTGCGAGTTCGAAAAGGAGAGAATAGAAGTCTTGGGATGGATAGCCGAAGAAGGAAGGATACAAGTAGACCCTTCAAAGATTAAAGGACTAAGCAAGTGGCCAAGGGACTGCAAAGACAAAACAGATATACAAGTAACCCTAGGAATGATAGGGTATCATTGACCTTTCATACCAAACTTCTCAACTATAGCCCTGCCTATCACACGTTTACTCAAGAAAGGAGTCCCTTTCCAATGGACAGATGAATGTCGAGAAGCCTTGGATAAACTGATCAAGGCAATCACAAGTGATCCAATACTCTGGCAGCCAAACTTCAAAAGGCAGTTCTTCTTAGATGTCGATGCTTCATCCTACGCTCTATGGGCTATTCTCTATCAATATGACGAAGATCAATTAAGAAGAGAAGTGGGATATTATTCCAGAACCTTGAATTCAGCAGAACGAAACTATGCAGTATGGGATAGAGAATTCTTAGTGCTGGTTGCTGCCCTCAAAAACTGGAGACATCTCTTGCTAGGGTCACCTCACAAGGTAGTGGTCTTTACAGATCACAAAAACCTGATGTATTATCGAGAGCCTCAAAAACTGAGGGACCAAGTAGCAAGATATCTCCCCATAGTGGCACAGTACAATCTGGAGCTGCGACACCAACCAGGGAAGAGAAATAGAGCAGATGGACTATCACGAAGACCTGACTACAGATCAAATGTTCCAGAAAAAGAAGAAATCACCGCCTTGCCAGATGAGCTGTTCGTTCAAGTTCTAGAAGTTATGGCCATGGAAGAAAGGGTCAAGCTAGACCAAAGAAAGGAAGAAGGAGTAAGACTCCTAAAACGATGGAAGGACAATTACGAACTCAAGATAGTCAGTGGACTATGGAGGAAAGATACAGCCTTGGTAGTGACAGGAGGCATGGAAGCATACCAAGCTATCCTTCGAGAATATCACAATGGACCAACAGCCGGACATCCAGGGTTGCGCAAAACTTATACTGCAATAAGAAGAGACTATTGGTGGCGCAATCAGAGACAAGTGGTTCAAAATTATGTGAAAGGATGTGCAACGTGTCAATCAAATAAAACCATTACCAGACGAAATGAGGCACCAATATATCCAATAACACTCAAAACAGAAGCAACCCCTTTCCAAACTATAGCTATGGACTTCATCACCAAGTTACCGCTGTCTAGAGGATACGATTCTATACTTACTATAACTGATCATGACTGTACCAAAGCGGTCATATTACTTCCCTTCAAAGAAACTATGGGAACAGAAGACCTAGCCAAAATCTATCACGAGAGAGTGTTCCCATTCGTAGGTTTACTGGACAAGATTATTTCGGACAGAGATACCCGCTTTACATCAAAGCTTGCCCAAGAAATTTGTCGACAACTCAAAATAGATAGGAACATGAGCATGGCATATCATCCCCAGACCGATGGGCAATCAGAAAGAACCAATCAAACAGTGGAAACCATACTGCGAATATATTGCAATTTCCAACAAGACAATTGGGCAGACTTGTTACCAGTAACTCAATATATTATGAACTCACATGTCTCCAGTGCTACACAACAGACACCATACGAGTTGTGGATGGGATTTCTTCCCAAAACCTATCAATCAACTACAGTAGGAAATTTCCCAAAACTAGAAGAAAGAAAGGGATCATTACAAAAGGCAAGACAGGACGCCCAGAAAGCTATCCTATTAGGGCATAGACTGCTGAAGAAGAAAATAGGGTTCAAACCTTATAAAGAAGGAGATAAAGTATGGTTAGAAGGAAAGAACATCAAAACGTTCCAGCCCATGGCCAAACTAGCAGCAAAAAGGCTAGGACCGTTCAAAATCAAGGAAGTGATAAGCCCAGTGGCATACAAATTACAATTACCAGAACGATGGAAAGTGCATGACATCTTCCATGCCAACCTCTTACATCCATATCAGGAGACGGAGGAATATGGCGCAAATTATGAAGAACCACCACCAGATGTCATAAATGATGAACAGGAGTGGGAGCTCGAAAACGTTTTGGGGTCAAGGCGTGTTGGAAGGAAAAAACAGCTGCAGTATTACGTTCGATGGAAGGGATACTCCTCTGCTCACGACTCTTGGGAGCCAGCCACAAATCTACATGCCCCCGACCTCATGAAAGACTTTCACAAAGCAAACCCTGCAGCCATTAGGACTATAAAAACCTGCATGGAAAGCGACACTGATCCCAGTAGGCCTCCATCCCCCATTGAAGATCTTTGTCGACGACTTAGTCGCACCCATATTGACCAATTACTCCCCGTCTTTCTTGACCTTGTTGGTAGTAGAACGACTATGTCTACAGATGAATGAGCATCGCCCTCCTACCATGTCCGAACACCTTCCCCATCTCTCCCTGACCTTGAGTACCTTGAGACAGTCGTTCCCCCTGGGCCTACAACAGAAGAATCGACTAGTCCGGTTCCCATCATATCTGACTCCCCTACGAGTACCTACGTGGACCCCGATATTCCCGGAGAAGGATGGGAATGCTATGACCCCAGTCAACACCTTACCCACATCACTATCCCAAACGACTGGCACGAACTCGTCCCCGCCAAGTATATTCGATGGGGTGTGGGTGGAAACCAGGGCGCAGAAGAACCATTCATCTGGGGTTGTCAAGGAAAAGACAAGTTGGTCTTCGGAGAATCCCTATACACGCATCCTAACTACAACCTCTACCCAGAGTTCCTTCCAGAGAGTGAAGAAGAATACCCTGACATTCTTACAGCCGACATCCCGAATTTCCCTCTCCACATGTTCCACTCCCTCCTCACCTCTGTCACACACATGTTGGGAGATGCTGGAGTCGAGGCCGAAATATGGCGCATTAACCAGCATTCCACACGACTCGCTAGCTTGGCTCAACAAAGTCAATTACTTAACAAGCGACAAAAAGTTATTCAGCGAGAAAGAAATCAATTGGCTCTCAATAGAGCTCGAGCGGAGGACATCTACGAGGGAGTGCATTCTCGTCTCCGAGCAGCCAAATTCCTCCCTCGAGCACGAGAAATGTGGGCTCTTATCACGGGAGCGAATGGCCCGCGAGGCATTCTGGAAGGTACGGGATTATGGCAAGAAGAGTTCTTCCTACCTGAGGTACAAGTCCTTGTTGCCCGCCACGTTGCAGAAAGAGTTAGAGGAGGGGCTGGAAGCAAAGATTCTCAGGACGATGAGGGAGGAGAAGCAGGACCATCTACAAGAGGTCATGAGGAGGAAGAGATTGAGCGAGGAAAGTTTTCTCGCCCTCCGACCCCCCCTTACAATGCAGGAATGGCTAAATGGTGGCAGCTCATGTACGAGCACAAGTGCCAATGGTGTGGTTGGAAGGGACATTGGGACCGACATTGCGAAACACCCCATTATGCCTGCATCTCTTGCCGACAATGCATCATCCCCAACAACCACAAATTCTTCCAACCCATAGAGCGGTGCAGTCATCTAAGGCCACTTTTGCCGGAAGAAAGGACCTTGAGGGGACATTTGCGAGGAACAGTAAGCATCTTACAAGATGCAGTGGCTAATGCACGAGCAGCGTCGACCGCAGTCGACGATCTCAAGATCAATCTCGCACGCACATCTTGTGCAGTAGAAGGTCTCAAAGACACACTGACTAGTACAACTGCAGGGACTTCTGCTGCAGAACACCTTGTGGCAACTGTCTTAAATGACGGTACTATAAACCTGGATACCCCTCTTCCCTCTCTAACTCCAACCCCTATAACCTCACGCCACGCTACACCAGCCGAAGCTAGATCTGGGTCAGAGCCCCCACTTACTGGACGAGGAAGGCGAGGAAGAGGTGGTAACAGACAACCCCCACGACGGAGTGCTCGACTCAGAGGAGGAACCAGTGCTCCGCCAACCGCGAGACGAGGCGGAGGACTCCCAGTCTGAGAAATTCCCAATGCAGTGCACCTAGCCTCGACTTCACAATGCATGCCTAGGGCTAGTACCTCTGATCTAGCACAAGCCACTACTCAAGCCGAGATGAAACAATATGAATATTACAAGGAGCTGACTTCTCTAGAATACAGTCCAAAGTGTATCGACAGAGATGTCTCCACCCTCCTCACTGAACAAGATGCTCTAGATATCACCGAAGGATGGGAAGGCGAGTGGGTCGAAGGCTATCATGGAGTGAGTGACTAGGTCGTGCCAGACCTAGCCTAGAGGGGGAATGGTGTTAAGATTCTCTTGATTCTCCGACTGTCATCTATTTCTGCTGACTCATCTGTGATTACTCATGTGTCTGCTTATCGATCTGCTTATGGATTGCTTACTGATTGCTTACTGATTGCTTACTGATTGCTTACTGATTGCTTACTGATTGCTTACTGATTGCTTACTGATTGCTGACAGATACTAGGAAGGAATGACTCACACGTGAGTCATTTCTAACATTCTGAATTGCGCTTTTCGTATTTGGATACTACTGGTTCTCAGCTATGTGCACCCCAAGTTTCGTACGAATCGGATCAGTAGTTATCAAGATATCGTATAAATAGCCTGTGGTACCAAGAGGTTGAGCCTTACGCTCGACTTACACAATCTTACAAGATAACCATCTTGTCAACCATCTAAACAAATTATAGTGCAGACTCTAAACTGAAAGAGGTCCCTCTCTTTTCTACATTCAATCTTCCTGAGATAATATCAAAGGGTTCGAAGTCTAGTGCTTGAACTATATCAAGCAACTCTTTCACTAAAGAGTTGGTACTAAGATCTGTCAGATCTTAACAATCTTCAGAAAGATATGGTCAACATGTCCCAAATGCAATATCAAAAAACATAAATGGTCAAGATCTGACACACACATGAAGCAAATGGTGCAGTCTATAGTTCAGGTGTTCTGGCATCTTCCAGACCCCAAACCACTCAGTAACATGGATGTCCTGCTGTGGGTCATGGTACTGTTCCAGTAATGTTCTGTGGGTTCCTTTGTCGCCTGTAACCACCAAGGCTTCATTCCTCCACCATAAGCTATGTTGCTTCTCCAGTTGGTGTTTCTGTACCCAATCGAGTAACTTTAGTTGGTGTCTGTCTTCCCCTTGTTGGTTCTTTATCCATTCTTCTAATGCAGTAGTATGCATTACTCGAATAAAAAGGTGGTCTGGTAACATGACCACTTCTTCTTTATCCCCTTGTCCATCATCAAGGTCAGGTCTCCTGCACAAGGTGTCTGCTTTATTCCTTGCCCCTGCCTGGTATTTCAGCCCCAAGTTGAAGTTGGCCAAGAAGGTAATGTATCTTGCCACTGTTGAACCGGAACCCGAACGGATCAAAGAAGGCGAAGACCTTCATACAAGGTTCAAGATCCGCTCATAGATGTTACGTGTTAGACAGAACTTTAGTATATGCGCTTATGGCAATAGGGTTACGCATACTACGCTATCTATCACAAGATGCAGCCTTATGCTGTGTCTAGAATGTTTCCACATCACGTGTCACTTAATGCGCGATATAGTGGACACCTGTAGTCACCTCTTTTGGACTTAGGAACAGCCCTGGGTCATAGAGGTATAAATATCATACTTGTAGACGAGTATACACATCGCTCTACACCCCAATATCACTTGAGCATTAGCACAACCTCTAAGGTGGGTTGCTTGGCCTGTTAGCTGCGCTCTATGCTGCACAACAGCCACTTGACCATTTATATGCTGAGGGTGTCAGTAATGCAACAGGTTCACATGGTCTGTATAGACCACCACCTTGTGCTTTGCTCCCATGAGCAGGTGTCTCCAGTGCTTCAAGGCTCATACCATGGCTAAGAACTCTTTGTCCCATATGTTGTAGTTCTTTTCTGCTTGTTTCAAGGCTGCAGAGAAGTATCCTATCGGCCTTCTCTTTCCTTGTTCATCCTTTTGGCATAGCACTGCTCCAATAGCATAGTTGGATGCATCTACTTCCAATTCAAAGGGTCGCTCCTCATTGGGATGGAGCAGGACAGGGTCAGAAGATACTATCTGGATAAGTCATTCCAGAGCATCTTTGCATTCTTGAGTCCATTAAAACAGGACTCCTTTCTTTGTCAAGGCAATAATGGGTTGAGCAATCTGGCTGAACCCTCAGATAAAAGCCCTATTGTAGCTGAGGACTCCCATGACTTTGCACACTTCATGCACATCCTTGATTTTCCTAGGCCAGTCCATGATTCCTCAGACCTTGGAGGCCTCAATCTTCATCTTCCCTTTGTCTATGTCCCAACCCAGCATGGTTAGTGTCTGCACCATGAACTGGCACTTCTTGGGTTTCAGGAAGTATGACTTCTTCTGCATAAGCATGAGTAGCTTGCTGATACATTGCTAGTTGTTCGGGACTGTCCCCCATGGCAATTCCAAAGTCATCCAGATAGTTGACAGTTGTCAAGACTCACTGTTGAACTATCCAGTTCAAGAGTGAGGGGTAAGCTCGAAGACAAGTCGATAGACGTCTAAGACGGCGTGGGCAAGAAGTAAAGTCCAGAGTAGTAACAAATACCAGAGAGGCACTGTTACCGTGAGAGTAGAGCAATCATGCAGAGAGGAGGCCAGGATAGTCACAAGGGGACGGTCCTTAAAGGAGTATCCCAGGGATAGAGAGTGCCGTAAACAAATGGACAGTCCAAGGACTGTCCGCTATTCTATTGAGTGCTTATATACTACAAGGGAACTGCTAAATAGAGAACAAGTCATAACCTTGTTATCAAGCACAATAGAACGATGAGTAAGAAGTCAGAGTGCGCTTACTGAGCATGCTCAGTCATGCTCAGTAATCGGCTGAGTAAGAAGGCTTCTCCTGCTGAGTAAGAGCTTTCATTATCCACGTGTTTGCTGTTCTAGTGCACGTGCGAGCTTCTGATTCCTTTCTGTTAGTTTAGGGCCAGTCATTTGAGGACTTGTAGTTTGGTCAGGGAACAGCATTAACTTATAAGGCCCTTATATAGTTCTATTAGGGTCCTTAGAGTTGACCCTAATACTCCTATTAAGGTCCTTAGCATTGCCTTCTAGTTCGTTCTATAGTTATTAGAGTCGGTCTAATAATGGGTTGTAGGGTCTTTGATACTAGGTTAGTACCTATCGTAGAGCACCTAGAGTCGTCCTAAAGGGTCCCTAGGAGGGCCCTAATACTGTCCTTTATTGCTAGAAGGGTTGCCATTAAGTGGGGCTTGCTGTATGTCAATTGTGCTGAGAATCGCTCGCACGACAATGCACGCGCGATATTGTGGACACCTCTACTCACCCCTTTTGCTCGTGTGAACAGGGTGACACCATAGAGGCTGGGTTTCCTCCTATAAGGAAGGGTCCTTCAAGGGCCCTCTCCGGAGAATGGTTTGTGACAGACAGTGTATTCTGCCCATTGGTCCAGTCAGTCACTGAAGTCTCTTCTCATCAGCCTAGTGAAGAAGGCTGGCATGTTCTTGAGCCCAAAATACATGACATTGGGCAGGTATGTTCTATATCGCATCTTGAAGGCCACTTTCCAGCAATCTCCTTCTGCCAGTCATATGTTATAGTATCCCCATCATATATCAAACTTGGAGAACACCTTCTTCCCTCAAAGTCTTTCCACCTCTTGTTCCAGATGTGGTAAAGATTCATTGTCTTCTCTAGTCAACTGATTTAGTTGTCGGTAGTCCACAATGATTCTTTTCTCCTTGCTGTCCTTCTTTCCAATGAAGAACACTGGAGATGTGTAGCTGGATGGACCTGAAGTGACATATTGCTTTTCTTCTTCATCAGCTAGGCTTGAGGTATTCTTGTTCATCTTGTGTCAGGGGGTAAACTTTGCAGTTTAGCTCCTTTGGTGCATCAGGTAACAGCTCTATCTGCATATCTGGTTCCCTTGGTGGTGGGAACCTCTGGGACTTTTCTTCTGAGAAGACATCTGCAAAGCAGTGGAATTGCTTTGGAACATTGGCAAGGGGGTCCTCTCCTTCCTGTAGTTTGTTCAACTGTTGGGCCTACTTCTGAGCAATAGTCATCTTCTGTAGGTAAATGGCCTCCCCCTTCTTCAATTGTCAGCTTTCATCTCTTGCTCACTTTTGGATATCTGCAACATAGAGATCCAGGTACTTGTATTGAGCAGTCTCAATTTGTACTGCTCCTTCAATCAGCTGTCCTTTCTCCCAGTTGATGGTGGGGTTGAATTCATATAGGAAGGGATATCCCAGGATGACCTGATCTGTTCCTAAGTCTGTGAGATGAAACTTTTGCAAGCTCTCCTTCTGCCTTGTATCGGACGTGAAGCCAGCAGTAATGGGTGAGTTCCCCTTGCTTATTCTGGGTGCTGTCAACATTTCATACTACCATACATTCATGTAGTTCTTGTTTCTCAATCTTCAGTCTTTTCCAAGCTGAGTGATTGATGAAGTTCTCTGTTGCTCCACTGTCTAGTTGAGCAGATTCCTTGGCCATCATGTGTGCAGTGATGAAAGTGAATGGGATATTCATAGCATTCAGTCTCCTAATGTACACTTGCAACACACTATTCTTCCTAAGCCAGGCCATCGACTTAGGTGTTCCTAAAAACCCTGTTCCATCAGTTCTTCTGGTATATCCTCCTTCTGTTTGGTGGACATATTTTTTATGTATGCAGAGGAGGAGCCCTTGTTATAGGTAGGAGGGGGAGATGTGGATCATCCAGAGACAGTGCTTTTGTCTCCACTCTCCCCTGAGTTGTCCTCCTTCTCTGTTTCCAGAGCTCGAGCCTTTCCTTTGTCCCTTGGGTTACTTTATTTCTTCTTAACTCTGTCCTTGTCAGGACAGTTCCAGCTAATGTGCCCTGCCCTCTTGCAGATGAAGCATTTTCCTTCTGCTAGCAGTTTTTTCTTCTCTGTTAGAGGAGGGCAACACTTGGTCCTTGCTGCATCAGTGGATACCAAGTCCACTTCCATAGCATTGGGGTCTCTTTGGTTTCACCTTTTCCCCACCTGTAGGAATTTCATGTGATTTTCTCTGGTGGTCAATGATCCACCTCCAGATCCAATATTAGCTTTCATAAGCTGGTCTCTGGCTTGTTCTTCCCTGGCAGCATTGATCCATGCTCGTAGATCATTGATGGCAGGTATGTCTCTGACTGGTCAATTATAAATTTGTTGCACCAGCCAGGTGATCAGTCCAGCCTTATAGGCCTTGACTGGTCCTGGTGAAGTCTGATCCCATCCTGCTTTACTGAGCAGAACAAGGAACTTGCTGGTATAATCATCCAGTGATGCTGCTTTAGACATGGACAATTGCTGCAGCTCCATGAAAGTGTCTTCGCGTTCTGTGGTGTCCTTGAATTCTCTGAAGACGTCATCCACAAATTTGGTCCAAAAGAGCATGTCAGTTGGATCCAGCTGCACAGTGTCAAGACTCACTGTTGAACAATCCAGTTCAAGAGTGAGGGATAAGTTTGAAGACAAGTTGATAAATGTCCAAGATGGTGTGAGCAAGACGTAGGGTCCAAAGCAGTACTAAATACCAAAGAGGTATGGTTATTGGTAGTATGAAGAAGTCATGCAGGGAAGAAGCCAGAGTGATCACAAGGGGATGGTCCTTAAAGGAGTATCCCAGGGGTAGAAAGTGTCGTAAACAAATGGACAGTCTGAAGACTGTCTGCTACTTTATTGAGTGCTTATATACTACAAGAGAACTGCCAAATAGGGAACAAGTCATAACCTTGTTATCAAGCACAATTGATGGATGAGTAAGAAGTTGGAGTATGCTTACTGAGCATGCTCAGTCATTCTCAGTAAGCTGCTGGGTAAGAATGCTCCTATTGATGAGTAAGAGCCTTTACTGTCCACATGTTCACTGCCTTAGTACACATGCAAAGCACCTGATTCATTTACTGTTAGTTAATTTAGGGCCAGTCATTTGAGGACTTGTAGTTAGGTTCAGGGAATAGAGCTGCTTATAAGGCCCCTTATATAGTTCTATTAGGGTCATTTGAGTTGACCCTAATACTTATATTAAGGTCCTTAGTATTGCTTTATAGTTCATTCTATAGTTAATAGAGTTAGTCTAATAACACGTTGTAGGGCTTTTAGTGCCTTGTTAGTGCCTCTTGAAGGGCACTTAGAGTCGTCCTAAGGGGTCCTTAGAGAGGCTATAATACAGTCCTTTACTGCTGAAAGGGTTGCCATTAAGTGGGGCTTGCTGTATGTCGATTGTGCTGAGAATTGCTCGCATGACAATGTATGCGCAATATTGTGGACACCTCTACTCACCCCTTTTGCCTGTGTGAACAGGGTGGCACCATAGAGGCTGGGTTTCCTCTATTAAGGAAGGGTCCTTCAAGGGCCCTCTCCAGGAACTGGTTCATGACACACAGGTGCATAGGGAGACAGTGGGTCCCCATTTCTTTTTGCTTCTACCAAGTTCATTTGGTTGACCACCCATTCATGTACTTTCTCTCCTTTGATGTAGGTGAGAGCTAAGGCTACTCGCTTCATTGGAATAATCATGGTTGGGTTGTCACTGTTAAGCAGATTCCATAGATTGAAATCTTGGACAAAATACTTTGTCTTCTTTCTGTCTCCTTCGAAGACTTCAGGAGGGTCTCCTTTCAAAGATCCATTTCCTCCATAGGGGCCAGTGCTGGCTGGGGTGCCAGGTTCGCTCCTGGTCCTACAGGAGGTGCTGCAGGTGGTCCTCCTCCGGGTGGGCCCCCTCCTGGGGCTGGTGGACCTGTGGGTCCAAAGAAGACTCCTCCACCTCCAGGTGGTCCTCCTGCACCAGGTGGACCGCCTCCAGGGTTTACTACAATGGTAGGCACTGTTCTTCCACCTGCTGTCTGGGTGGCAATGGTGGCTGTCTGTGTCGCTGCATTTCAACTGATTCTTCTGGTTCCTCAACAATTGTTGGTTCAATGGGTGAGATGTGTACTGTCTGCTCCAGTCTTTCAGCCTCTCCAATACTTCTGGTGCTTCTGCTTTCTGGTCTGTAGTTGGAGGGTCCAACTTCTCTGTTTCTCCACTTGATGACTTTTGTATCAATGGAGCTGGGTCATCTACTGCTGGGCTTCTGGGTTCCCAATGAGTAGTATAAGGATCTGTCTTGATTCCTAGACCTAGAACCTTATATTTGTCAATGTCTTTGTCCTCTTCTGCATAGGGACGTCATTTTCTTCCATTCCTGGAGGGTGGTAGGCCAGATGTCCCTGTTTAGGATTGTGCAGTAAAGTCCACTTTTGAGCCCATTTTTGAAGCTCTCAATGGTGATTACATCCATTTCCGGCCATCCTGTTTTGGTTAGGAGTTGTTTGAAGGTGGAGATGTAGTCATCAAGAGAGTCTTTCATCTTGTGTTTGACAAGAGCCACTTGGGTGTCTTCCTTTTCTGCAGTGTTGGTGAATTGGAACATAAAGTCCATGACAAAGTCATTCTACAAAACTTCATCATTTCTGTTGATCGGGTTTTGGGCTCTGGTTATTTTTTCTCTAAGGGCAGTGACTTGTGAGTTTACCCAATCTTCCACCTTTTCCCCTTGAATGTAGGAGAGGGCTAAGATGACCCTTTTAGAGGGGTTGATAAAACATTTTGTTTTATTTCTTTCACCTGTGAAGACTGTGGGTTCTTTGCCACTAAGGGATCCATT
Organism: Russula earlei; assembly: GCA_025769875.1. Classification (NCBI taxonomy): domain Eukaryota; kingdom Fungi; phylum Basidiomycota; class Agaricomycetes; order Russulales; family Russulaceae; genus Russula; species Russula earlei. Next base: position 30,952 of record JAGFNK010000137.1, on the reverse strand, counting down.
GGTCCTTTGGGCAATCTGTGGTGCTTGTGCAGCGATTGGGGGTTGTGCGGCAATCTGAGGAGCTGGGGCTGCAGCTTGTGGGACTTGTGCTGCCATAGTGAGTTCTGGGGGTGTCTGGGGTTCTGGTGGTTCGATGGGTTCCTGGATTTCAGGAAGGTTCTGGGGTTCTGGGGTTTCAGGAAGTATCTGAGGTTTGGTGGTATTTTCTGGTTCAAGGGGTTCAGGGGGGTTGCCTTCTATGAAAGAGGCTTCTTGTGATAATCAATGAAGTACCACTGTGTCATGAACCATTCTCCGGAGAGGGCCCTTGAAGGACCCTTCCTTATAGGAGGAAACCTGGTCTCTATGGTGTCACCCTGTTCACACGAGCAAAAGGGGTGAGTAGAGGTGTCCACAATATCGCGCGCGCATTGTTGCGCGAGCGATTCTCGGCACAATCGACATACAGCAAGCCCCACTTAAAGACAACCCTTCTAGCAACAAAAGACAGTATTAGGGCCTTCCTAAGGACCCTTTGGAACGACCCTAGGAGCTCTACAATAGGCACTAACCTAGTATCAAAGGCCCTACAACGCGTTATTAGACTAACTCTAATAACTATAGAACGACTATAAGGCAATACTAAGGACCTTAATAGAAGTGTTAGGGTCGACTCTAAGGACCCTAATAGAACTATATAAGGGCCTTATAAGATGACACTATTCCCTAACCAAACTACAAGTCCTCAAATGACCGGCCCTAAACTAACTAACAAGAAATGAATCATGTCACCGACTGGGGGCGGTGTCGCTGACAAATCAGTTCACGCGCGAGACACTAAGTCCTCACGAGTTTCGGGGATCTCGGAGACGATATTGCCAAGGCAAATATGCTCCGCGGAGAGGGGAAACTGCGAATAAGTCTTCGCGTTGAGAAGACTTATGAGCAGGAGGGGTTTCAGACGAAGTGCTTGATGTCTTGCAAGCCTACAAGTCCTGAAGTTCGAAATCCAGTGATATTTCACAGGAGAACAAGCTTAGGGCTTGTCCTCGTAGATCAGCAGTCTTATATACATGTTAGACACTATATCAAATAGTATCCTTGAGGTGGAAGTGAGGCGATCGAACTGGAACATGTGGGAAACGTCTGGTACATGCGAGGCTATGGAAGGATCATAAAACACGCGGGAAACTCGAGACATGTCCGGGTAGGCTTATCCGGTTGCCGGTCCGGTCCGAAGTACCGGTTCTTGTGACAAATCAGGTGCTTACACGTGCACTAAAAGTAGTAAACACGTGGACAGTGGATACTCTTACTCATCAAGAAGAGTCTTCTTACTCAGCAGCTTACTGAGCATGACCGATCATGCTCAGTAAGCGTCCTCCGACTTCTTACTCATCACTCTATTGTGCTTGATAACAAGGTTATGACTTGTTCCCTATTTAGCAGTTCTCTTGTAGTATATAAGCGCTCAATAAAGTAGCGGACAGTCCTCAGACTGTCCATTTGTTTATGGCACTCTCCAACCCTGGGATACTCCTTTAAGGACCGTCCCCTTGTGACTACTCTGGCCTCTTCCCTGCGTGATTGCTCGACTCTCACAGTAACAATACCTCTCTGGTATCTGTTACTACTCTGGATTCTACTTCTTGCCCACGCAGTCTTGGATATCTATTGACTCGTCTTCGAGCTTATCCCTCGCTCTTGAACTGGATAGTTCAACAGTGAGTCTTGACACACTGATCGTTGATATATTTGCAAGGAAGGTAGCTTCCTTTATATCAGACCTTGTATCTGTTAGGTCCTTCCTGGTGTGCCCAACACCAGATGGCAGCTCCTTTGATTCCTGAGGGTAGATTGTCCCTCTCTCTAACTTTGAACCAACTGAATTTGGTTCCTTGCTTTGATTTCTGGTTGAACTTTAAAAGTATGCTCTGTTCACCTTCAATCTCCAGTTTGTCTGCTTGCCACTGCCTTTCCTAGGGAGTTGGGACTTGTGTGCCTGCTTACCACTGTCTATGCCAATGACAGTAGGGATCTTTACAGATGTATCCAACCATGCTGCTTGTCAAGAGTTATGTAGTACACCTTCTTCTTGTCATGGAGAGGTCTGTATAGATTCTCTCCCTTGACTACTTCAGCATAGGTTGCTGACTGGATGATGACTAGATCCTAGTCCTAAGGCTTCCTGCCTAGTTCTGGTTCACTTTCACAGTGATGTCTGTGATAGAAGCTTGACTTATGTTAAGGCTCCAAAGTGCCTTAAATAAGATCAATGGTTGCATCTATGAATGCATCCTACCAATGCAGATATGCTTGAGTCAAGCAAGCAATACTTGTGGAGGGGAAGGAGTGTTAGATCCTTCTGGAGTATGGCATTAAGATGAGAGGGGCTCTGCAGATGGGGTAGGAGTCAACTGTTTGGGATTGGCAAACTAAATTGAGCTTAAGGCTCAACTGCTACTAACTGGGGGCTTTATATAGCCCTCAGGGATAAGGTTCGTGCTACTGTAGTCCTAGTCAGTGCTGTAGAAGCAATATTGCTTCTGTGTAAATGATCTCGATGCTGGAAGCATTAAGTGCTTCCCTAGTAGCAATCTTGGTGTCATAAGTACTTTCCCAATCAGGGAAACGACATATGTGGCAGTACAGGAACATCTGGGACAGAAGCAATGCTACTCATTGCTTCTTCAGTACATCTTCAGAAAGATACGGTCAATGCGTTCCAAACGCAATATCAAGAAACATAAATGGTCAAGATCTGATGCATGCATGAAGCAAATGGTGCAGTCTATAGTTCAGGTGTTCTGGCATCTTCCGGACCCCAAACCACTCAGTAACATTCAGGGAGACCCTTGGTATGTGTCTTTGCACATGTTATGACATCCTTAGATGGGTGGCCAAGGCATCAGTGTATGACATCATAATCTACTGCATAGATAAGAGAATATGCTTGTGCGCTTTCAATTGAGGTGTCTAACCAATATGTGGTTTGGCCATGGAATAAGGGGTAAGAGGACAGGATTGTATGTCCATCCTCTTGTAGGGAAATATGTCTGTTGTTCCCTAATGCATGCATCCCTTGTTGTAAAAACTCCCCCATTGATAGTATCCAAGTATTTATTTTTGGAATATAGAGGACAGGAAAAATTTGTGTGACAACCATTTTAGAGTTGACTGTGTGCTGAAGCAACACAGTGCCTTTGCCTTCCACATATACATATATTGTGTTATAGGCAGTTTTTACAGGGGATCTTTTGTGCAGCAAAGCTGGCGTATACTCTATAAAGTCTTTTATTTCAAAGGTGAAGTGTGCAGATGTGCCAGAGTCCAGGAGCCATAAGGATCCCATTTTACTCAAGTCATGCTTCCCTCTACATCTAGAACAATTTGTGTTACATCCACTATGCAGGGAGCTACTTCCTGCGCTAATTTGTACATTGTGTGATACAAGGGAACACTTTTTAGATGTATCTAGCCTGCTTTGGGGCTGGAGAGATGCTATAAGGTTCCTTAGTGAGTGAACAGAGAGAGGGAGGTGCACACACACTTCATTATCTTCAGGGTCACTGCCCCAATCAAGCGGTTCATCCGAGGGAGTTGGAGCATGCTCAGGGGTGGCAGCACCTTCTGGGATACAGTCATATATGTCAAATAAATCTGACATGTTTGTTTGCATGAAGTTGCCATGTTCTGGTCCATAGGCTCAGGGACAGGCAACGGTAATTTGACTGCACTTGATGAGGCAGTGGATTGAGTTGAGATCTGCTGCTTGAGGGTCTTGACTGTCTGTATAGTGGGAGTTACCCCAAGATTGTCAGCAAGATCAAGCACTTTGTTTAAGGCCTTGTAAGGGCTGTGAGTGCATTTGCAAGGGTCAGTTGCAGTAGGGATGGTTCGTTGTTGGATCCCTGAAGGACCCAGATGGGTGATAGTAGTAATGGTTGGGAGTGGGAATGTGGCAACATCCGCAATATGTGAGTGTCCAGGACCATGACTGTGATTGGCTTTCTCCTTGCCTTTCCCTTTTCCATTGCTGCCATGCTTGCTGCGCTGGTGCTTATCCTTATCTTCATTGCACGTGGGCTTATTGTCCTGCTGCTGATTAGAGAAGGAAGGGTCACTGTGCTTGCACTTGACAGTGGAAAGCTTCTGTGCACTGTGCTTTTTGCCAATGCCACAATTGATCTCAGTTTGATGTTGAGAGACAATAGCCTCTCGCACATCCTTAGCATTGAGGTTGGCAAGTTCATAGTTCTGAGTGACAATGTGCACTAGCATTTCCCATTTTCCCATTTCTGGGGAATGGCAGCAAGCATGATGAGCACCTGGAGGGTGTCAGGAATGACAAGGGAGGATGCAGTAAGGTGCTGGAATGCAGCATGAATCCAATCCAATTGTGGGCCAGGATGAAGGCTTGGGTTTATGCAAATGGAAATGGCTTCTTTAAAGTCCTTATAGACACTAGTAGTGGTCACCTGTTATGGCATCATGGCCATTGGAGTGTTAGCTCAGGGTTCAGTGGGGCCAAGTCCCTATGACTTGGTCCAAGGGTTCAGTGGGGCCAGCTCAAAGAGACTGGATCAAGGGTTTAGCGTCTCAAGGCTTAGTCAGAAAATGACTCAGCCCATAGCCAGAGTTGATCTTCTGGTCTCACAGAAGATCATCAGAAAAAAACAAAAATGCTATGTAGCACTATATAGCTACCATAGCATCTGTAGCAACTTTACAACCATCAAGGTTTCATGCCTACATAGCAACCACCAAACTCTATATAGCCACCACCAGGGTTATATGGAGCACCATTGACTACATTTCTTCTACCAATGCTACATAAATCATACAATGTTATATCAACAACATAAATATACATTTCTTCCCATCATCAACCATACCTATGTAGCCAACCACATGCTTATGTTCAATTGATTGCAACATTGTTATGATAAACAACTCAGGCACTTAAATTCACACAAATGTCAGGAAACAATATATATTTCACATATCAACGCTAACTAATATTTTTGAACTACAGTCGGATACTCGCCTCCGCGGCGCTGTTCCGGCTCTCGCGCGCGGCACTTCTTGGGACTGTGCCCGTAGCCATCGTCGTCATTTGCATATGCGTTCTAAGCGGCGTCTCGTCGTCGCTCCATATGTCCATTTCTCCCCCCGAGCACTTGACGAAAGGCTGGAGAGTATGAGAGAGTGCACAAAAATGAAAAGGAATAACGCACCTGTTCACTGTTCATCGGCCTGTGCCCGGGAGCGAGGGCCACCTTCTCTCGTTTCTTGGACTTGGACAGTGGTGTCGATGGCTTTGTCGCGGTAAGAGGAGGCATCAAGGACGATGCAGAAGACGGCACCAGGGTACAGGTGAGTCGAGACGTGAACGTGTGTTCAACGTTTTGAAGCCGCGCGAAGCCTGTGCAAAGGAAAGCAGAGGGGAGTGACAAAAAAACGAAAAGCGAAAAAAAAGGGGGGGAAGGGTAACGCACAGAATGCGTAAGACACTCATTGAAGACGCCGAGCATGGTTGTACTTGTCACTGTGACAGTGAGATTGCGCAAGTAAAAGGAAACCCGAAACGCACATTAGCGAAACCTAGGGAGAGGGTCGCACTTTCGTTTTCTGTGATGTGCCCATCCCCTGAAATACCATTTCCTGCGTGCGGGAGCTCGCTTTTGGTTCAAGCGTACTTTACCTTCAAGCAACGCGTGTTTTCCCCCGCGCGCGATTTTAGTTAAGAAGTTTGTGTGCGTTTTGTTTTTCTTTCACTTAAATACAAGTACTCTCATACGTCGTTGTCGTCCCCATCGTCACCACTGCAGTGACACAGAAGAAGGGAGTGAGAAGGCAGCTTGAAGGCCAACAAGAAGCTGTTTAGTAGGAAGGAGAGGGGAGATGATGAGAGAGTGCGTGAAAACGAAACAAAAAACGCACCTGCGGAAACAACATGGCACGGGAAAACTCGAAAACTCGAATGACTTGGGTAATAGCCGGTGAAAACTTGATGAAACTGGCAGCTTGGGAGTCTTGAACTGGGACCATGGGGAAGGAAGAGTGGGCAGGAGAGGGGAAAGCGGGGAAGAAAGAAAATGAAAGCGATTAGTAAAAACGAAGAGGCCGTCGTCAAAAAAGGGTTGAAGTCGATGAGTTGCACATGTTGGCCTTTTTTACCTTGTGCCTTGCCATCACATATGTCAACATCCCATTGCATACTCACAGCATTTTTAATTTTTCACGCGTGACCACTCTCACTTGCATGTTCCCCATGTGCTCTCTCCCCTCTCCTCTCCTTTGCACTGTAAGGTGAGTTGCGGGCTTGGACGTGGATTACGGCGGACTGGCCAACGCTGACCAAGCGTCACCCACACCCACCGCGAGAGACAAGTCAACAAGTCAACAGCCGAATGCCCAACACGCGCACCCCACAACTCCCTCTCTCCACCACGTCACACACGCAAGTACACCACGCCCTCCGCCTCTCGCCTCCGATGCACACACTCGCTCCTCCGCCTCCGACGTCGCTACCACCCACGCGCACCCATATGCATACCCCCACGCTCACCCCCACGCGCACGCACGCTCGCCCGCACGCCCGCCACTGCCTCATCAGGCAGAAGTCCCCAATGCTCGAGACCTGGCCGACCACCCCTTCACGGCATTTCGGCCACGCCGACTAGTGCCCACTCGTTGCTACAGCCCCCTTTACTATACCCTTCCAAAGCCTAGCTTCGTTACACCTGTCGCCTCAATGCCGCGATCACACGCGTCCATACCCATTTATCTCAGAATACATTTACCTCTCTTTAGCTACCCTCATTCTAGGATACCATCTAGTCTACCTCCAGTCCCAATGTACATAAAAACCAGCCTTCATCTCTAGGACGAAGGCAAGAAAGGAAGGAAATAGAAAGAAAGAAAGAAAGCAAGCAAGAAGCCCTTTTACCCCCACTTCGACCGACTCGCGCGCGCGGCCGCCTCCCATCAGGAGAGGAGAGGCGAGAAAGAAAAACAGTGTCATCAGGGGAGAAGGAGAGGGGGAGAGTGGGTTGGGGAGGAGAGGAGAGGACAATATGCAGTGTAGCATGACCACCATCAGTAAGGCTCGATAGTGCAATATAATTATAATAACCAATAGTCTCCATAGAGCAATGTAATGAACAATTGTCTCCATAGTGCAATGTAATAAACTGATTGTCTCCATAGTGCAATGTAGTAAATTGATCATCTCCATAGACAACCATAATTTCAGTCATCCTACATAGAGATATGTAGACTTGGTTTCATCTACTGTGCCTACATAAATATAGTCATAAACTACTGGAACTACATTGAGCAATATAGACTTACTATGATGCTATAGAGCACTACATAGTATGTTGTTGTGCTATGGTGTCTATGGTGTCTACAGAATTAAGCGGTGTCTATGGACCGGACTGGTTTTTCCTGATGATGAGGATGATGATAGAGAAGCAGAGGAGGAAGATGAACACAATGGCTCCTTGTGATGAGCTCAAGTCAAGCAGAGTGTAAGCCAGCACAAGCAAGTTGTGATTGAGAGAGGATACAGGGCAAAGGATGTGACAGGGGATGGGACAAAGCTAAGCTTTGGGCATTCCCCAGCTTCTACAGGCACTTAAATACTGTACTAATATGACCAACTCTTCAGTCACACATCACAAGCCCCCTCTGAAGAGAAGAGATACGGCTCAGGTCACAGGTCACAACCAGTTATGAAGACTGTGACAAAAATCATTAAAAAATTTCCTAAATGGGAATATTCATTTATTTATTATAAAAAAGTGCCTAAATTTGTTGTCTGTGTCGCTCCCATCATTCGCGACCCAAAATTTGGAGGAATAGAGGATGTTTGCACACTTCTTATGCTTACCATGTCCTTCTAGAGCTTGACTAGCCTGAGTTGCATCAACTACCTCACCTTGAACAGACTCCACTGAAGCACACTCTGCATCTGCAGTTAAAACAAGGCTGCCTTCTTCTCCCAGTATGTACAGCTCATCATCATCATCGCAATCCATAGAGTTGGAGCATTCAAGTTGTGTATGCGTGGAAATGATGTCTGTCATGGGAACTTTGCTGTCATCACCATGAATATCAATAGCACTCTCTTCAAGGTCCTCCATTTGTTCGAGGGAAGTAAGTGTAGGAGGTGCATGGTGGGGCACACCACCTCGGGAAATTGGCTGTGTGATCTCCACCCAAAACGTTGGGTCCACTGTATAGTGTGCCAGGTTGGGGCATGGGGAGTTCGTGGGGCTTGATCCGAGGGCGGGTACGGACAGGGAGGAGCTGAGAGCAAGCAGGGATCATGCCCAGAATGTGACACGCAAGTGAGAGAGAGAGAGTGTGTGTGTGTGTTCTTGAAAGAGAAGTGGGAGATTTTGAGGGAGTCGAGGTGTTCTTTGGCACATGAGAGGGTTAATGCAGATGCAAAAGCTCTTGATTTGATTCCCTAAGCTACTGTACAGGATGGTAGCTACTTAAATACAAAAGTGCTACTCCAGAATCTGTTACGAACCAAGGCCAGGTACTGGCCATATATTGTCCTATTCCACTCAAGAGAGATCTCTCTCACCTTGCATTACCAACTCCCTTCCGTTTCTTGGGCTATCCCTCCTGCGGTGCAAGATATCGCTATTGCAAAGGCACCATAACACGACCAGACACCCATTTCCTAATCGGGTAATCATCATGTGGCAGCCACATGGTCACCCAGCCACCAAGAACCCGAAACAGTGGCACAAACTCTTAGAAACTGTTGCATAACTCATCTGACGTCATCAAGGCTCCGATGACATCATGGCTGACTGAGCAGCTCCACAGTGACCTCATGATGATGTCATTGCTCCACAATGATCAGTAATGCGCTCAGTAAGCCTGAAACTTGACACAAGTGAGTTTATGCCTCTGTAGTCCTATTGGATGGTACCAAAGGGTCTAGAATAGTTCCAGTCCTTTGTAATCGACCCTGTACACTGTATATAAGCCCCAATGAAGCATGGCAGTCGTCAGACTGTCCATTTGTGATATTCTCATCTCCCTGGGTACTCCCCTGTGACCGCTCAATCTAAAGTCCTCTCTCGTCTTCAAGGTACTCTTCAACGACCGCCTTGTTTAAAGCCCCTTGCTGCACTGGCCTCTACTCTTCACCTCTGCCTTCTGCAACATGTACCAGTTCCCATCTGGTATCTCCTAGTCGTTTGGCTTGTCCTCCTGTTCAACGCCGTGTACGCCATGTACTGTCTGTTCTGACCCTTGCCCACCTGCTCCTGAGTCCTGTGATCAGCAGTATGTGTCTTGACAGAATCCTGATCTTCCTACTGCAAATCCGTGAGCGTGAGGCGATGACATCGGGGGCGAGACACTATGGGCAGCAAGCCCTCACGTAGCGCGTTGATGATAACGTACATGTGTCATTCATGTCTGTGCATGGACATGTGGCAGGCGAGGACGATGCTTGAGGGACGAGTGGGCTGGAACCGAGGTGAGTGATGTTGATGGTGATCGACTTGAGCCATTGTCATAGTCTGCTGACATGGGGCAAGGACCACGACAGGGATGTCATTGAGAGGTGAGTGCATGAGAGAGAAGGAAAGGAAAAGGAAATGAAGGGTGAAGGGAGGGTGAATGCGTGGCGTGGGAGGGAGATGGTACAAGTCATGTGAGTTTCCTGGCCAGCGGGCTCACACACCTTACAACTGTAACAAGCTTGTGAAGTGTTTTTGATGCCTCATGACTGGGATCTGGGAGGAGGGCTTGATGGACATCTATTGGGATAAAGCTGTTTAGTGCAGTCATGGTTGTAGCTGCATGGTCCTCAAAGCACACAACAATTTTTTCAACAAGGATTTAATGTTCAAATCCTGACTCGCACTCAAGTTGTGTGTCAGACCGCTGTCCTGACGTTATGTCACATGTTGCCTCTCAGCCCAATCAGGGCTTTGAAGAGATGTGAGACTTGTCACACGGTTTTCCCACCTTTGAAGAGTCAGTCGGTCATTGAAATCTGTCACATGTCACAAGCTATGAAGAGTTGGTTGTATTAGTACAGTACTGTATGTGGCAAGGCTGTACAGTACTATATGCGGAACAATAGATAAAAGGTAAGCCAATTGTCACTGACTGGGGGTGGTGTTGCTGACAAATTATTTCACGTGTGAGATGTACACACTGAGTTGAGTGAGAGTAAAGGTTCTCACAAAGATTGGGGATCTCAGTGACAACAATGCCAAGGCAGTTGTGTACCATGGAAGGGAAATTCAGAGGATAAGTCTTTGCATTCAAAGACTTGAAGAAATGAGAGGTTTTCTGAGGCGATTGCTTGATTCCCTGCAAGCCTGCAGTCCTGAAGCTATAATCCAGTGATATTTCACAAGAGAACAAGCTTAGGCCCCATACAGCAACCGAGATTTCTTGAAACTTGAACTTGGAACTTGAATTTTGGGATTAGCTGGGAGTGACAGGTGTGACAGGTGTGATGACATGACATGTCATATGATTAACTAATATCAGTTGTTTTTGTCTGTTAACTGTAATTCACATATTTGTTGTTATAATGACTGATGCGCCCAAAAACCTTTTATGCCACTCTGAGTCATGGCCAATTTTTTACCCCCCGATTTTGAGTCGTCACCTGTCCATCCCCTGGTCAATGCTCTGGCTGATTACCTTGATCAGGAGAGGCTGTATCTGCAGCAGGTACAACGGCAATGCCAACAACTTCTAATGATTTTATATTTTATAGGTTATGCCCTTTATGGCTTCCAGGCCATACTGTCAATACTCAAACCTGTTCTCCTCCTGTTCCATATCACACCTCCACCCTCACTGGTCTTCCCTGGGTCCATGAACTACTCACCAGCCACCCAGAACGCATTCGGAATGAACTTGGGGTCCATAAACATGTGTTTCACAAGCTCCAGCAGACTCTTCACAACTTTGATGTTGCATCATCTCAGCATGTCTGAATTGAAGAACAGGTTGCCATATTTCTCTATGTTGCTTCCACTGGGCTGTCAACAACAAATATCAGAGAGCATTTTCAGCGGTCACCAAGCACGGTCTCAAAGTGCATATCCCATGGTTTCCTTCTATGTATCTTCTGATGGATATCCAGATATTTTAAAAAGATACTCGGAGTTCTCGCAACTCCCCCTTTCTACACCACCTTTGTACAGCTTTCTGATGCTGATTCCCCTCCTCACTCCTTTATCCAAGGGAATCCCAAAATTTTTCCCTTTTTCAAGGATGCCCTGGGTGCTATCAACAGCACCCACATTGGTTGTTACTCCACTGCAGCAGAGCACAATGCAACAAGAGACCGCAACAGCATTCTCTCACAGAACTGCCTTGCTGCTTGTTCATTTGACCTCCACTTCACATATCTTTTGACTGGTTGGGAGGGCTCCACCGCTGACTCAACTCTTTGCCTCATCAAACACACTGCTTGTTACTTATCGAGGTGTACAATATCATCTATCTGAGTGGGGTCATGCTGGCATATGGTGTGTTCTCTCTTTCTTTCCCATCTTCTCACTAATTTTTATGCTTGTCCTAGGCCATGCACACCCCAGGAATTATTCAATCTGCACTATGCTCAAGCTCACAACATCATAGAGCATATGTTTGGGATTCTCAAGTGGTGTTTCAAAATCCTTTGGTACCCTCCTGAGTATAACATGGATATTCAAGTGTGCATCCCATTGGCACTTGCAGCCCTTCACAATTTTATTCACCATTATGATCACAGTGAGATCAACATATTTGATGACAGGGTAGACCCTCAGGTGGGTCATCGTGAAGCAGCTGGTGAACTGGGAAGAGGGGTAGTGACGTGCTATGAGAGGGAGCAAGCAAATATCAGGCAAGACAGGATTGCAGGTGAGATGTGGGAGCAGTATCAGAAAACACTTCAGGATCGTGCAGCAGGTCTTGAGTTCAGACACATGTCCACATGTTTTCAGAAAATATATTGGAGGATTCATTGCCATGCGAAACCTCTCTGGTCACCCTGTGGCTGTCCACCATTGGAAACACTTCATGGCATTCAACAAATTATGATACAGGCGTGTGATGGGTGATTACTGTAGAAGTACAACTACAGTCAGGACATCCTGGCCTTCTCCAATAGCTCCTTGATGTAGTTGCATGCAATCTCACATGACAATGCTGACCCATTAGTCATAAGCACAATATAACTGTCTACACACATGATGTCACAAGATCCCAAGATATTGATCACGGGGACAACATCATTCATGGAGAGTCATTCACCATTCAGTTCAATATCCTTGGTAAGATGTTGAATTGCCAGTGACCAATGGGTGATCTTGGGAAGTGCCAAGATAGTTATGATGTCATTTGAAGGCAGCATATGCATGGCCAGAGTGTTACTGAGTGGTTTGGGGTCCGGAAGATGCTGGAACACCTGAACTATGGACTGCACCATTTGCATCATGTGTGTGTCAGATCTTGATCGTTTATGTTCATTGATATTGTGTTTGGAACGCGTTGATTGTATCTTTCTGAAGAATGTATTGCTTCTGTTCCAGATGTTCCTGTACTGCCACATACGTGGCTTCCTTGATTAGGAAAGTACTTATGACATCGAGATTGCTACTAGGGAAGCACTTAATGCTTCCAGCACCAAGATCATTTACATAGAAGCAACCTCGCTTCTATGAGCCACCTCTTGCTTCTATAGCACCAACCAGTACTACAGTAGCATGAACCTTATCCCTGTAGGGCTATATAAAGCCCCCAGTCTGTAGCAGTTGAGCCCTAAGCTCGACTTAGTTTGCCAATACCAAACAGTTGACTCCTACCCTGTCACAAGTACCGGCCCATCCAACCAGACAAGCCTACCCGGACAAGCCTCACGATTCCCACATGTTTTCATGACTCAGTCGACCTCGCATGTACCACCACCTTCCAGCGTGTTCCAGTCTCGATTGCCTCGTTATTACTTCATGTCTACTATTTGATATAGGACAATACTGTCTATATAAACCTGTCAGTAAGAGAGAACAAACCCTAAGCTTGTTCTCTTGTGAATATCACTGGATTCTAGCTTTGGAACTGTAGGCTTGCAGGGAATCAAGCAATCGTCTCGAAACTCCTCTCGTCTCTCTAAGTCTTCAAACGCGAAGACTTATTCATCGTTCTTCCATTCCGCGGTACACACTAGCCTTCGCTGTGTTGTCACCGGGATCCCCGATTCTCGCGAGAACTTGTCGTCTCGCTTGACTCAGTGCACACATCTCACGCGTGAAACGATTTGTCAGCAACACTGCCCCCAGTCGGTGACATTAGAACAAGCTTACCTTTCGAACCCTTGACCCCAAACCACACACTCACTCAAACAATATACTGATTCACTCTCGAAATGACCACAACTCAAGACTGGAAGACCAAAGGGTATCAAATCCCAACCATTGAAGGACTAGCTGCCCTTAAGTGCCCTTTTGAACTGCTGCCTGACCAAGAAAAGAATGTCCCCACCATAACAATGTTCGACGATGGTGTCGAATTCTATACGATACAACAGGACAACGTGCCGTGGACCGGCTACTATGCCAACTGGATGGGTGCCAAAGTAGCCCTCGGCCACCTGTATGGCCTCTGGTTCGAAATCACGAGGTGTGGAGACACATGGGAAGCGACGCATGTCGCTCGCCCGGCCTTTAGACTTCAACAGAGCCCTCTTCAAGGCATCAATATTACCACACTGACAGCCTCTGGAGCACCCCTTCCCAGATCCAGAGCCCCAAGCCATGCCCCAACGCCGGGACCAGCCCCTACCACCCATGCTCCAATGGAGCTCGAGCCAGCGACAACGATGAACGTTTTCATCGCCACCACCGACCCTGATCCTGTCCAACCACAACCCACGTCATCCAGAACGGCACAACCCCCCACTCGTGCCTCATTCCCTGGAATGGGAGGCCGCGGAATATGACCCCTGAGCCCCGACCCCAACCCCGACAACTACAATACGTGTGCAGACCACAACCACAACGCACGCAACTCCGACAGTGGAAAACTCAAAGGAATTCCCCCCGAATTCTTCAACAGCAACCGCGCGCGGACACACGCATTTCTAGTCGCATTTAACAGGTTCATGTCCATGAACCATGATAGCAAAATTGCTAGAGACCCGATCAAGAAATGTGCTTACTTTCTCTCACTAATGAAAGGACCCAAGGTTGAAGGATGGCTTGAAGCCATGGATCAGTGGCTCGAAGACGTGCAAAATGACCCCACCAACATCCCACTAGGGCTCACAGCATGGGAAGCGCTGCGACAGCAATTTTGTCACATGTTTACCGACTACGCGGAACGTGAGAAGGCCCAAGACAGGCTTAAAGAACTAAAATGAAGGATGGCCTTCTAGACGACTACATATCCGAATTCCAATTGTTGGCAAGACGTGCGGGGCTCGACGTCGACAAACCGACAGTCATGAGGCTGTTCGCCTGGGGACTCCCACGGTCCCTGGTCGAATCGTGCCTCGACCTAGAAGACCCCACGTCATTTGTAGATTGGGTCACGGCGGCACAGAAACACCACAGGGTCTGGATGCGCAAACGTGCAATCTTGTCAGACCACTCTAGCACACGCGGACACAGTTTTAATCAACCTCAAAACAACAGACCTTGGGGACGACTCATCAATTCGGCCTGGGCCAACTGCGGGAACAACCAGAACAATGCCACACCCACACGCCCGCGACTTCCACCGTGCGACCCAAACGCGATGGACACCAGCGCAGGCGCCGCTTGCAAGGCAGTCACTGAAGCTGAAAAGCAGAAACATCGAGAGGAAGGAAGGTGCTTCCATTGCTCTCTTCGAGGACACCTGGCTCGCAACTGCCCCACTAAGCCGAAACACGAAACAATTCGCGCACGCACTACCGACACAGCCACCATCGCACCCGAATCCTCCACCATAGAAATAATTGAAGAAAGTACAGCCGACAAACTCACGAAAGCAGCAAAGGCACTTTCAGTAGAAGAGAGAGAGGCATTTATTAGGGCCCTGACAGGAGAGGACAACAACAAGGGAGAGGATTTTTTGGATGCTTGAGCATAACGGCGATTGCTCGAGCTTTAGGTATCGATTCCATGTACAAGTCTCAAAGAAAGTCAATATCAGTGATGACTACTATTTACATTGGACCAAACAAAGCCGAAAAGAAAGCCCTAATAGACAGTGGGGCTACGGAGTGCTTCATATCTCCCAAATTGACAAAGGAACTCCAACTGCAGACTAGAAAGTTAATCCCAGCCAGAAACGTCAAAAATGTCAACGGAACACTCAACCATTCAGGAAAGGTCACTCAAACCGTCCAATTGGAGCTAAAACTGCTGGGACAAAGACATACACACCAATTCCTGGTCGCAGATATAGGACAAGACGATATTATCCTAGGATATCCATTCCTAGAGTCAGCCAACCCAAGAATAAATTGGCCTAAAGGGACCATTATGGGGAGAGTTACCCTCAAGGGAAACCAGGAAACTCCAGCATGGATCAAAGCACTGACAGACTGGGAGGAAGGCGATGAACTATGGTTACAAACTCAAATATGTAAAACCACCATAGCACAACAACTGGCAGAATCACAAATAAAGGATGAACCAAAGACCTGGCAAGAAATAGTTCCTCGCCAATACCACCAATATGGACCAGTATTCATGGAACAAGAGTCAGAAAGGTTCCCTGGACCAAGAAAATGGGATCACGCCATCGACCTAAAACCAGACACCCTGACAACGATTAACTGCAGAGTATACCCCCTCTCACCTAAAGAGAAGGAGGAACAAGGGAAATTCCTCAAACAAAATTTACGACTTAAATGAATAAGGAGATCCAACTCACCATACGCCAGTGGATTCTTTCTCATAAAGAAAAAAGACGGTAAATTTTGACCAGTACAAGACTACAGAAATTTAAACAAGTGGACAATACCCAACGTATATCCACTACCCTTGATCCCAGAACTTATCCACGCCTTAGCAGGAAAAGAACTTTTTACCAAATTTGACGTTAGATGGGGCTACAACAATATTCGGATCAAGGAAGGAGACGAATGGAAAGCAGCCTTCAAAACCAGCGATGGGCTGTTTGAACCTACAGTAATGTTCTTCGGACTAACGAACTCCCCAGCCACCTTTCAGACTATGATGGACGACATCTTTCAAGAAGAACTCGCACAAGGATGGTTAAAAATCTATATGGACAACATCATCATTGCTACAGAGAATGATACAACGGAACACGCGCCCAAAGTCAACCATATACTATCCAAATTGAAACAGCATGATCTCTATCTCAAACCGGAAAAATGTCAATTCCACAAAAGAAAAGTGGAATATCTCGGAGTAATCATAGGAGAAGGAACAATAACTATGGACCCCATCAAAATCAAAGGAATTCAAGACTGGCCAACCCTGTCAACGCTAAAAGAAGTCAGAAGTTTCTTGGGATTCTGCAACTTCTATTGAAATTTTATACCCAACTTTTCCATAAAAGCCAGACCACTAAACAACTTAACAAAGAAAAATAAACAGTGGGAATGGACGACAAAGGAAGACCAAGCCTTTCAAATCCTAAAAGAAACTTGTGTATCCTACCCAGTACTCCGCACTCCAGAATGGACAAAACAATTTGTTCTAGACACCAACGTGTCAGGATTCGCAATAGGAGCAGTCATATCCCAAGAATATGAAGACAGTTTACACCCTATCGCATATTATTCTAGAACACTACTGGATGCAGAAAGGAACTACGATGCACATGACAAAGAACTGGCAGCAGTAATATTCGGATTAAAGAGCGGACAACCATTCTTCCTAGGAGCCGATAAACCAGTTAGAATAAGGACAGACCACAAAAACCTCACCTACTTCAAAGAACCACAAAAATTAACAGGACGACAAGCCAGATGGATGCAATACATGCAAGATTTCAACATCACCATGGAACACATCCCTGGACACACACACACAATCGCCGACACACTTTCTCGTCGCAAAGACCTTAACAAGGGGGTAGAAGAACAAAAAACCACATTACTACCACCTGAAATCCTCGCACAAAAAACCTATCTACCAGACAAACCCGACAAATGACGAGAAATTTTGAGACTATTTCATGACACCCCCTTCGCAGGACACCCAGGAATAGCTAACACCTGGGATTTAGTCAAACAACATTACGAAGGACCTAGACTATGACAATTCATAGAACAATACGTCAAAGGTTGCACCAAATGCCAAGAGTCCAAAACCAATATACCCAGAAAGAAAGCCACAACCTTTCCACTTGACACACATGTTGAACAAGGCCCCTTTCAATACGTATCAATGGACCTTATTACCGACCTGCCCAAATCAGAAGGATTCGACAGTGTCCTTACCATAGTCGATCAAGGATGCTCCAAAGTGACAAAATTCATCCCATGCAACAAAACGATTGATGGAACAGGTGTCGCACACGAGTATCTGAAACACCTCGTGCCCTGGTTTGGCATCCCCAAAAGAATCCATCAAACTTCTCCAAAGCCATATGTAAAAATCTAGGCATCAAACAAAACATGTCCACCGCATTCCACCCCCAAACAGATGGACAAACAGAATGGATGAACGCTTGGCTAGAACAATACCTAAGACCCTGGACCACGACTCATCCTCACTCCTGGGCAAAAATGCTCCCCTTAGCAGAATACGCACATAACTCATGGAGACACGAAACATCGCGGAGATCACCACACGAACTCCTCATGGGGTTCAAACCCCAGATCAACATCAATCTAGAAGACAACAATGTGCCTTCATCCACCAATTGCCTGAAATGACTGGAAGAAGCTAGACAAGATGCTCAACAACTTCTAGAATGCAAACAACAACCCCTAAAACCTGACATCAAGGAAATGGAAGAAGGAACCCTTGTATGGCTAGAAAAGAATTTCCAAAGTTGCATATCAACTACAACTTTTGCCATCAATGAAGATACATGACGTCTTCCATGTCAACCTACTTCTCCCTTATAAGGAGACGGAGGAATATGGCACGCCGTTTACACGACCTCCACCAACCATCAAAAATGAGGAGGAATATGAAATTGAAGCAATCTTAGACACTAGAAGGCTGGGACGAACATGTAAACTCCAATACCTTGGGCATTGGAAAGGATACCCTGCATCAGATGACTCATGGGTCGACCACCACGACCTCAACACCCCAGAACTTCTAAAAGAATACTATTCCGCCTTGGCTGGACGACCCCAAATATAAAAAGACACCATCTACAGACGACTACCCTCACTGCTCCATCCCCAGACACTACAACATGACTTCCACACAGAACTCCCCCGCCGCTTCCACTACTACCCTCGTACCTACTCCCCCTTACTCTCCTGTGCTTATCCATTTGCCACTGTCCAGAGAACCATCCCCCTTGACAGCGGCAACTATCAACACCAGAATACTCATTCGACACGCTGCACAACACGCCGCAATGATCGTGCAAGCACGTGAACTATGGGAAGATGATTCCCTCACTACTATATTACGTGCCCTCGGCAATCGGTCCCCCACACAGGGAACCAACTCACCCATCAGAACCCGCAGCCCTTCCTATCATGTTCGCTCCCCTTCACCTGACCCCATTCCAATTCCCCCACGCACCACCACTCCTATCATTGAGCAAGTTGAGAACGTCGTCCTGCTCAATGAAAACGTTGCCCCGATAAACCTCGAAAGGACACCACCTCCTGTCTACGAGCCACCTTCCAACCACGTCCAACCCTCAGAATTGGAAGAACTCGGAGAAGGATGGGAAGAAGGAGATCTCGGACTGGACTTACTAATCCCAGACCCAGGCAATGAAGACGACACACTACCCCCTCGCTTTGTCCTTCCCAATCTTACACATGGTTTCCCTTCTTTACTAGCCACTTATGGCCCTGGGTGTCCCACCCACCATATCCCCATTCGAGCTCGAGCCGACCTTTACCCTCGCCCTCTTCTTACACAAAAAGATGCCTTCCTATTCAAAGAAGGCCTCAGACACACCACAGCCATAGACGAGGCACTCAGGTTCGAACAAGACCTATCCCTAGAAGCCAAGGTATGCCACTATCAGTTTGCCATAAAAAAGACGTGACAGATGGCAAACTCCCTTGTCACGGCTCGTGAAAGATACCACGATATGATTTGGGAAGTGAGAGACTCGGAAATTAAACTGGCCAAAGCTAACACCAAAGCTCGCCTCAAACCACGGGTCCTGTTCGGGACCATGCCTCAACTCTCAGAACAAGAACACCAAGACACCAAACAAGCCCTCCTAGACCCATGGTACCAATTCTCCCCTCGACTCTCCGACAAGTGCGCTTGGTGTCACAACGCAGAACACGACACATTCGAATGTCCCAAACTAGCCATCTGCATTCTTTGCAATCACCATGGGCACATGGCTGACCATTGCAGAAACCCTCATCGACGATGCAAGACTGACAGAATGTGCCGAGTCCCTCACGACCAAATCCATTTCCACATTCATCGCTGCCACTCCACCATTCTCCCCTACGTTGCTTAGACGTTAACAAGGGGGTGATGTCACAAGTACCGGCCCATCCAACTGGACAAGCCTACCCGGACAAGCCTCACGATTCCCACGCGTTTTCATGACCCATTCGACCTCGCATGTACCACCACCTTCCAGCGTGTTCCAGTCTCGATTGCCTCGTTGTTACTTCATGTCTACTATTTGATATAGGACAATACTGTCTATATAAACCTGTCAGTAAGAGAGAACAAACCCTAAGCTTGTTCTCTTGTGAATATCACTGGATTCTAGCTTTGGAACTGTAGGCTTGCAGGGAATCAAGCAATCATCTCGAAACTCCTCTCGTCTCTCTAAGTCCTCAAACGCGAAGACTTATTCATCGTTCTTCCATTCCGCGGTACACACTAGCCTTCGCTGTGTTGTCACCGAGATCCCCGATTCTTGTGAGAACTCGTCGTCTCGCTTGACTCAGTGCACACATCTTGCACATGAAATGATTTGTCAGCGACACCACCCCCAGTCGGTGACATACCCTGTCTGCAGAGCCCCTCTCATCTTGTTGCCATACTCTAGAAGGATCTAATACTCCTTCCCCTCCACGAGTATTGCTTGCTTGACTCAAGCATATCTGCATTGGTAGGATGCATTCATAGACGTGACCATTGATCTTATTTAAGGCACTTTGGAGCCTTAACATGGAGGTGGGGCTGGGGCTGGGTTTGAGGGGAGTGCCAGCGGCATTGGGAGTGGGGGGAGTGCCAGTGACATTGGGGGTGGGGACAAAGCAATGAATGCATGCATGGTTGTGTTGAAGTTATCGGCAAACCTCTCCATGGTTGACTGCATGCCATGGACAGAAACTGCCGTGGAATCAGACTTGAGTTTTTTGGTCAATGAGGAAGATGTTTCAGAGGCGACATCCTTGACCTGAGATACTTTGTGTTTGTCATGAACCATTTCCTGGAGAGGGCCCTTGAAGGACCCTTCCTTATGAGAGGAAACCCAGCCTCTATGGTGCCACCCTGTTCACACAGACAAAAGGGGTGAGTAGAGGTGTCCACAATATCATGTGTGCATTGTCGCACAAGCGATTCTCGGCACAACCGACATACAGCAAGCCCCACATAATAGCCTCCTCAAGGATCCGTTTAGACGACCCTAAGGCCCCTTTTACCAACCGAGAATTCTTGAATCTTGAGCTTGAACTTGGATTTTGGGATTTTCCAGGAGTGACAGGAGTGACAGGAGTGATGTAAGTGATATGATGTATATAATAAATTAATATGCATTTTTTTTTGTTGTCATTTGCATACTCACATATTTGGGGTTACACATGATGTGTCAGCATCAAACTTGGAGTCGAGCAGTCCAACTTGAGCTCAACATCTGGGTGCTTGCAGCCCCATTTTCACCAGAGCTGCACATACAAGATGTGCACCCACACATTGGTGACACATATTCTGCCTTATGACATGCTTGCAATACCCCACTTGGAAGGAGTGGAAGGAAGGGTTAGAAAAAATATTTTACATATCACATGTAAATCCAGCAAATCACACCGGAAAATAACTCATATTTGAAATGGACTCATAGTAGTTTATTATGTCACTTACATCACACCTGTCATTCCTGTCACTCCTGGAAAATCCCGAAATCCAAGTTCAAGTTCAAGATTCAAGAATTCTTGGTTGGTAAAAGGGGCCTAAGTGCTCTACAATAGGCACTAACACAATACTAAAGACCCTACAATGTGTTATTAAACTAACTCTAATAACTATAGAACAAACTATAAAGCAATACTAAGAACCTCAATAGAAGTATTAGGGTCGACTTTAAGGACCCTAGTAGAACTATATAAGGGGCCTTATAGGCAACTCTATTCCTTGAACCAAACTACAAGTCCTCAAATGACCGGCCCTAAACTAACTAACAGCAAATGAATCAGGTGTTTCACACGTGTACTAAAGCAGTGAACACATGGACAGCAAAGGCTCTTGCTCATCAAAAGAAGCCTCCTTACTCAGCAGCTTACTGAGCATGACTGAGCATGCTCAGTAAGCGTACTCCAACTTCTTACTCATCCATCTATTGTGCTTGATAACAAGGTTATGATTTGTTCCCTATTTAGCAGTTCTCTTATAGTATATAAGCGCTCAATAAAGTAGCGACAGTCTTCAGACTGTCCATTTGTTTACAGCACTCTCTATCCCTGGGATACTCCTTTAAGGACCATCCCCTTTTGTGACTATTCTGGCTTCTTCCCTGCATACCTGCTCAACTCTACCAGTAACTATACCTCTTTGGTATTTCCTACTGCTTTGGACTCTACTCCTTGCCCACACTGTCTTGGATGTCTATTGACTTGTCTTAAAGCTTACTCCTCACTGTTGAACTGGATAGTTCAACAGTGAGTCTTGACAGTGTTTGAAATGAAGGACACTGGATGAGGAGGAAGAGTGATCTGGTGCCAGAGATGACAAGGAGTCCCCACTTTGATGTTTAAACAAATTGGGATTGGGGGACAGCGACGCAGATGACTGAGGGGGAGTAAAATGGGCTGTCGACTGCATGCCCCAATATGAATGTTGGCCTTTTGCACTTGATGGCATCAGAGATTTCATGATGCTGTGATGCAGCCAGCCTTTATCCCTGTACGTGTTGTATTCTTGATGTTTCTACTAATGATCAGATGGCATTGACAAATTAGATGTAATGTATGCACCTTGACTAGATCACTCCACACCAATTCCATTTCAGGTGGAACAACAATTCCATTCTCATTGGTCCATAGGTGCCCAAACCTGGACTCATTCCTGAGAGCAAGAATTACCAATTGCTCCTTCTTCATCTAGTAGTAGACGATGTTAGCTGCATGATATGGCAAAGGAAAAAAAAAAATCATACCCTTTGCCATTTTGAACTGCACATTGGTCCAGTCTTGATAGGACCCTTCTCATTCATGGGCTTAATAGAATTGGGTGCTTGGTTGAAGGTATGGTCCTTGAACATGGCGTTGGAGGTCATGCTTCCTTCTTGTTTCCACTCAATGAGGAACAGTAGAAATGCAGCTTCCTCTTCAGTTGTCCATATAGCCTTGTTACTTTCTGAGATTAGACTTCCTTCAATGGAATCTGGACTTATTGATGAGTGGGTCTGCATCATATGGGGTGGTGGAGGTGGGGGTAGAAAGAAGTGATGCCAATCATTGACATGCCAATTGTTCCCGAGCCCAAGTCATTACATGACATCACATATGCAAATATGTGAATTACAGTTAACAGACAAAAACAACTGATATTAGTTAATCATATGACATGTCACTGTCATCACACCTGTCACTCTTGTCACTCCTGGCTAATCCTGAAATTCAAGTTCCAAGTTCAAGTTTCAAGAAATCTTGGTTGCTGTATGGGGCCTTAGGGCTTGTTCTCGTCAACTGACAGGTTTATATAGACAAAGGGCTACTATATCAAATAGTATTCATGAGGTAGAAGTGAGGTGATTGAACTGGAACATGCTGGAAACTGATGGTACATGCAAGGCAGAATGAGTCATGAAGATGCATGGAAATTGTGAGGCAAGTCCAGGTAGGCTGATCTGATTGCCAGTCTGGTCTGAGGCACTGGTACTTGTGACACCAATGGCAAAAGTGGATCAACACTAGATGAAACACAAGAAGGTAAAGTGACAGCTGTCAATCAATATCAAGGGATGAAACAGTAACCAAAGGGACAAGAGTGGGGGTAGAGAACAATAGTAAGGTGAAGCGATCAAAAATTAATGATGAGCCGAAAGAGGGGTAGATTACAACATCACCTTACCATAGAGGGTTTCAAGGCAATTCCAGATTGTTTCAGCATTATCAAGGGTTGTGAGATCCTGTTGGATCACAATACTAGATCTAAGGACCATATGACTGACTGCCATATCATTCCCTTTGTTCCATTCTTTCAGGGCTGCCTGAGCGACAGCCTGGGCAGCAAGCTCTTTGGAAGAGGCACCTGGGGAAGGAGAGGGACAATTGGCATGTCAAAGGTACCATTGCAATAACCCCACAGTCCAACAGACATGAGGTAGGCTTTCATAGCCTTTGACTAAATACTGTAGTGTGCATTATCAAGGATGGGAACAACAGGGGCAACTGGTTGAGGTGATGACATAATAGCACTTAGATAGGGGCTTAGAGGTCATCAGCAAGAGTATTGTATTCAAACAAGCTGTTGTGATCTACCCCCTTGTCAGTTCGTCCATAATTCCTTTTTGTTATTGTTCCCTTGTCACCCTCGTTTCCTTGGTCCTCGTTTCATCCCTTGATGCTGATGGTCACTTATTGTGTTTCATTCATTGTCAAGTTACTTTTGCTATTGGCTCATCTTTATCTATTGTTCTGCTTATGGTACTGTATAGCCTTGCTACATACAGTATTTAAGCGCCTGTAGAAGCTGGGGAATGCCCCAAGCTTAGCTTTGTCCCATCTTCTGTCGCATCCCTTGCCCTGTATACTCTCTCAATCACAACTTGCTTGTGCTGGCCTACACTCTGCTTGACCTAAGCACACCTCAGGGAACTCTTGTGTTCCTTTTTCTCCTCTGCCTCTCTCTCATTGCCCTCCTCTTCTGTGAAACCAGAAGATCGACTCTGTCTGCGGACTGAGTCATTGTCTGACTCAGCCTTGAGACGCTAAAACCTTTGATCTGGTCTCTTTGAGCTGGCCCCACTGAACCCTTGAACCAAGTCACAGGGACTTGGCCCCCCACTGAACCTTGAGCTAACGCTCTTACGGCCGCGACGCCATAACACAAGCTAAGCTTTCTTCACTCCATTCTGGAGATCAACCTTGAATTACCATCGAACCGTTGGGTCCGCGTCCAACCTAGACCATCCCCAGACCTCCCCAAACACGTCGTAGGAGCTGCCACTTGGGACAGCTTTCATACCTTCCTCTGTTACGTCACCACCAAAAACGATGAAGAACTACCAGTCGAATTCATCAACAACCGTTGGTTCGAACTACGACTTAGAAGAGGACAACTCTACACTCACCTAGACCTAGAACTCCTCAGAAACAGCCTTTAATTAGGCTACTGGAGGGAAAACGACCCTCTCTACGAACCACCGTCAGAATCAGAAGCCTCTTCCACAGAAGGCAACCCCCCTGAACCAGAAAACACTGTTGAAACTCAGACACCCTTCGAGTCCCCTGCACCAGAACCAGAGGACCCCATTGAAAACCAGGAACCCTTTGAAACCATAGAACTTGAACCACAGAACCCTCCAGAACCCATTATGGCAGCCCAACCCCAAGTTGCTATACAGCCCCCCCAGATGGCCGCTCAGGCCCCCCAGATGGCCGCTCAAGCCCCTCAAGTGGCTGCCCAACCCCCCCCAGTCGTCGTTCCACCCCCTCAAGCAGCTGTCCCAGCACCACAAGGCACTAATGGATCCCTCAGTGGTAAAGAACCCACTGCCTTCACAGGGGAGAGGAACAAAACAAAGAGATTCATCATGGAATTCAACCTATTCTGGGGCCTCAATGATGATAAGGCAGTAATGGTTTCCCCTTTCAAACGAACAATGCTGGCCCTCTCCTATATTCAAGGGGAAAAGGTTGAAGAATGGGTCAATTCACAAGCAACCGCACTCAGGGAAAAGGTGAACAGGGCCCAGAACCCCATCGACAGAATGAATGAAGCATTATGGAATGACTTCGTTACAGACTTCACGTTCAAATTCACCAATACATCTCCACCTTTGAACAACTCCTGAACAAGACTGGGTGGCCAGAAACGGACGTAATTGCCATTGAAAGCTTCAAAAATGGCCTAAAAATCGGACTCTACCGCGCAATTCTAAACAGAGATGTCTGGCCCACCACTCTCCAAGAATGGAAGGAGGAAGCCAGAAGACAACACTGACGTTTCATCACCATCAGAGAAAAGCTCAAAGGGAAAACCACACACTCCCCCTCAGAACACAAACCCCATCACTCTGACTGAATGCAAGTAGACACTGCTAAATCCAATTTTAAGAAGCTCACTGAAGAAGAAAGAAAACAATTGGCAAAAGAAGGACGATGCTTCCATTGCAGGGAAAAGGGCCACCTTAGCCAGGAATGCCCTAAAAATACAGCTCCTACCACTTCCAAAGCCCGAATCACCGAATCAACCCCAGAACCAGCTAAGGAAGAAGAACCAGCTTCCATGGTAGCACGCATGAAAACCCTACCAGCCGAGGAACGAGCCAAAATCTGGGACCTCATCCTCAAAGAGGATTTTCTCTAGGCCAAAGTGCGACAGTCAGCACAGAGGCCCAAATAGATACCATTGTCAACCATAAAGAAAACTCAATGAAAGTCCCTTTTATGCTGACAACCAATGGAAAGACTGGACAAGCGCTCCTTGACAGCGGAGCAACAGAAAATTTCATCAGTCAAGGAATTGTGGGAAAATTACAAATCCCACTCCGAACCCTCAGAACCCCCAGACCCATCATTAACGTAGATGGTACCAATAACCAGGGAGGAGCACTAACCCATTATGCTCATATGGCTGTACAGCATGGCCCCACCACACGACTTCTCACCTTCTATGTCACAAACTTAGGAGAAGATAGAATGATCCTCAGTTACCCTTTCCTAAAAGCGATTAATCCCCTTGTCAACTGGAGCACCGGTTGTCTGAGAAATCACTTAGGGATCCTTCTCACCCCCATCCCCCTAGCCAAACCACCAAGAATCCGGGTTGCACAAATAAGGACAACCACCATTCCCCCTGAATACTTATGACATCAGAAGGTCTTCTCAGAAGAAGCAGCCAAATGACTCCCACTCAGTTGAGGAGAACTCAACTTTAGAATCACCCTGAAACCTGACGCCCCCAAGTTCCTTGATTGCTGAACTTACCCACTCCCCCAGAATGAGAAACAAGAGCTATTGAGACAAATACAAGAGGACCTAGCTAAGGGTTTCATCAAAGATGGCATTTCAGATTTTGTATCCCCTGTTTTCTTTGTTCAGAAAAAGGATGGCACCGCCCCACGGATGGTAGTCGACTACCGAAAACTTAATAATGCCACAGTCCCCGAATACCATGCCTTACCCAACATGGAAGAACAATTGCACCGACTAAGGGGCAAAACCACCTTCAGTAAATTCGATGTCCGAGCTGGCTACAATAACATTCTGATCCACCCTGAAGATCGACATAAAGGTGCCTTTAAAACCCAATTTGGTACCTTCATCCCCATGGTAATGGGCTTTCGGCTTTACCAATGCCCCAGCTGCCTTCCAACGAGCAATGAACCATACCCTCCGACCCTGGCTTCTAAAATACCCAGAGAACACCTGCAACTACCTAGACGATGTGGCAATAGCCACAGGGGAGGGAGAAGAGCTCCTTCACCAACAAATTACACACAAGTTCCTTGACCTACTCGAAAAGGACTCCTATTTCCTGAAAGCATCAAAATGCACCTTTGAACAACATGAAATTGATTTCCTGGGTTTCCGGATCAACCAAGGAACCCTCAAAATCGACCCAGTCAAAATCGACGGTCTCAAAAACTGGCCGAGACCCCCCAATAATCTGAAACAGGTACAACAAATCATGGGCACCCTCAATTACCAACGACCATTTATCCGAGACTTCGCAAAAATAGCTTGCCCCTATTTTTTCCACGATCAAGAAAGGAACCCCCTTCCTCTGGACCCCAGAAGCAACCACAGCTCTGGAAACCCTGATATCGGCAGTCTGCGATGACCCAGAACTATACACTGCCAACCCTGACCTCCCATATGAATTAGAAACTGACACTTCACAATTTGCCACTGGAGCAATTCTGTTTTAGAAAGACCCAAGAGGAAAAAGGAAAAAGATTGGCAACATGTCACATGCGTTCAATGAAGCAGAAAGGAACTATCCAATATGGGATAGGGAGTTCCTAGCTCTGATTCTAGCACTCCAACACTGGCGATACCTATTGGTTGGAACAAAACACCCCATCAAGATCTTTACTGATCATGCTAACCTTGCCCACTATCGACTCCCCCACAAAATTAATCGAAGAATTGCAGGTTACATTTCCACACTGGCAGACTACCATTTTGAAATCCACCACAAACCCAGAATCTCCAATTGTGCGGATGCCCTCTCACGATGACCTGACCACAACAATGGGTCAGGAGACAACCAAGACATCACAGCACTCCCCGACAAACGTTTCATTCGCACGCTTCACACTGAGGACCTCTATACCCAAGTGCTAACCGAACAAAGAAAGCAAAAGTCAGATCTCCTTATGTGGAAGGTCAAACATGATCTTCAAGAAGAAGAAAACGCACTATTCAAAGATGGGAAATTGGTAGTACCCTATCAAGAACCCCTCTTACGAAAAATCTTGCATACCTATCACAACAGTATTCTCGGGGGACATACAGGAAACACCCGAACCTTATACTCAATCCAAGAATCCTTCTGGTGGCCAAAGATGGCCTACTTCATACGAGACTACATCCGAGGGTGTGCCACCTGTCAAGCCAACAAGTCCTCCACACACCCAACTCGCCCCCCAATTTACCCCATTCCCCCAGAATTCCAAAAACCTTTCCAAACTGTTGCCATTGATTGGATTGTTGACCTCCCACCATCAGAAGGAAACAATGCCATTATGACCATCACTGACCATGACTCCACCAAAGCGGCTATATTTGTACCTTGCCGTAAGGACATGGGAACTATGCAAATGGCTAAACTATTCTTACGCTACGCCTTCCCATGGACTGGAGTTCCCTCTAAAATTCTCTCCGACTGTGACTCCCGCTTTACCTCCAACTTATTCCAAGAAGTTTCCCGAATCCTCGGGATTAACCAAAATTTAAGCACTGCCTACCACCCCCAAACCGACGGACAATCAGAAAGGACCAATCAGACCTTGGAAATGTACCTATGCATCTACACAGGAGAGAAGCAGGAAGAATGGGCACACTGGCTTCCCATAGCCCAGTACCATTTTAATGCCCACAGGTCTACCACCACCAAGAGAACCCCTTACGAACTCCTCATCAGATTTAACCCTCAAGGACTTGGTGCCCAACTCAAGTCCAAGTTTCCAGGAATCCAAGAATGACTCCAAGCATTAAAGGACATGAGGGAATCAGCACAAGAAGCAATGAAAAAGGCACAGAACAACTGGATCAAGGAAACCAAGTTCAAAGGTTTTGAAGAAGGACAGAAGGTCTGGCTGGAAGGTACTAACTTAAAAACTCCCCATCAGTTTCACAAGTTCCGCCCCAAACGGTTCAGCCCTTTTACCATCACTAAGCAAATCTCCCACGTCGCTTACCAGCTCCAACTACCCCCCCAATGGAACATCCACACATATTTCATGCCTCCCTCTTATCTCCAGTCACAGAGACAACTGAACATGGACCAAACTTCCCTGAACCACCACCTGACCTTCTCTTCGGGAGAATATGAGGTTGAAAAGATTACCGCCCAATGCCTCCATAGAAACCACAACTCCAATACAGGGTCGGTGGAAAGGGTATTCTACAGCGGAAGATACCTGGGAACCTCTCTCGAACCTTAAAAACGCTCAAGATGCCATCACCATGTTTCACCTACAACAACCCACCCAAACTCCGCACCATGTCTACCACTAACTCTGACCCCGCAGAATCCCATCACTCAGATGAAAAGTCTGGATGACCTAGAACATCAATTCCAAACACTTATGATACAATAATGCAACCCTACTCCCCCAAATTAACTCTCGTAACCCCTCTTCTTATTCAGTTAATGATCCCACCATCCCCAACCGCAGACACACCATCTTTAACATAGCCGCCAGGGAAACAACTATTTTCTGGGATTCTTTCCCCTGGTGACTTCCACGGCTTTCAACTTCTCATGATGGACCCCCATTTTTCAGAGTTTCATTTATCCATACGAAGAGCAGTACTTACAGATTTGGTATGGAATCACATTACACGGTCAGCCTCCATAAATACTCTACACTCCCCACTCCTTCTGAGTGGTCGGCCTGGCATCATGAGCATGCTACCTCCACATACAACCTCCCATGTCATCTCCCGCTCTAACTCATCCCCTCTACCTGTTCTCACCCCTTCCCCACCATCAAACAAGAGCCCCTCTCGCCTGAGCTTATCCAACACATCATCAACCAGCACACGTTCGTCATTCCAGACGAAGCAGAACTCCAAGACCTCGCCAGCCACCCTCAATCCCCTAGCCATTCGAGAAGGGACGCCCTCACCAACCCCACCGAAGCAGACCCCACTCACCCTGGTCCCCCTTGGTTTGTTTACAAACCCTATACACATATTCCCCCCTTTTTTACATTAACTTCAATGGGTGACGATGCCTATTACCATACTTACGCGTTGCTTTGTATAATGATGAACCCATGCTTTTAGGAACTAGGTTGAGGAAACCCGCTTATGAGAAAAGCCTCAGAGCCCGACCTGTCGTCTCTGCCCCCCATCCTGCCACCACTGCCTCTGACCTCCACCTCTTGATTGAGGACCACACCCTTTCCACTTTGACAAATCGCTCAGGCTCTTGAAAACCTCCATGACCCTGGTGCCCTTGCTGACGTCTACCGCCTCCACCACAGCCTCTTTTCAGCGAAAAGTCT
Source organism: Russula earlei (assembly GCA_025769875.1). NCBI lineage: Eukaryota > Fungi > Basidiomycota > Agaricomycetes > Russulales > Russulaceae > Russula > Russula earlei. The sequence continues at coordinate 724 of JAGFNK010000137.1, read as the reverse complement.
TGGAGGGCAAGCGTGCCTCTATCCAAGGAGCCTTAAGCGTCCTTCAAGGACAACTTGCTGATCAACTTCATGAGATTCAGTCTCACACCAAAGAAACCCGCCACCATCCCAGTCGTCTCCGTGCTAACAACACTTCCATCCGAGTCCATCACCAACTCGACAACCTCGACCAACGGAGGCCTCACTCATAGCACTGGACCATATTACTCACTGGTAAGGAAGTTACAACAGAATTGAGAAGTTGAAAGAACCATCCTCTCCTCCTTCCCCTCCACTACCCACTCGTCCCCCTCTCTCCTTAATTCCCCCCCCTTGAATACCTCCCTCGCATCGTTGACCAGTCTCAAAATGACACCCCTATGGGTTCACCCTCTCGCTTCCCTCAGATGTACTCCGATGACGCTAGTACTCCCAACACTCCTCTTACCCCTGCATGTATGACCAAGGCGCAGCGTCACCAACTCCAGAAACGACAACATGTTTGCAAACATTGCAGCACCAGAGGGCACTGGAACAAGGACTGCAACAGACCCCACACCAACTGCAGCGGACAGGTGGATTGCATTCTCAGGAGGACCCACCGGAGTTACAGGGGTTTCTGCCCAGGGCAACAGGGCCCCAAAGCGCATGGCCAGAAGTTGAAGGCAATGAGCTCCGTGAGTCGGTCCCGAGACCGATGAGTTCAGAGAACTAAGCGTGAGGGGGGCATGATTGTTGTGATCTA
>JAGFNK010000136.1:0-115463 GCA_025769875.1 Russula earlei | reverse complement strand
GAAAGAGTGCGCCGTCGCGCGCGGCCACTCGCTCGAATCCCTCCACCGCCGCTCGGTCGACCTCCTCCGCGTCGAACTCGCGCATGTCGGCCTGTCGTGCCCCTCCGGGTCGTCCGTCCTGGAGCGCGTCCTGTATCCGCATTACCTGGCGCATCCCATCGGTATCGGCGAGTCTCTCTTTTTTTTTTTTTCCGCTCTGCGCTCGGCTGCGATAATAACAGCTCGGCGACCTTTTTGGGGGTGGGGTTGTATAGATCTGCACGAATCGGGGACCGTGGAGAGGAGCGCGTTGTGAGCTTTCTCCCTGAGAACTCCTCCCGGTTGTTAACCCTTTGTTATCATCGCTATTATGTTGCCGTTGCCGTCCAGATTGAAGGAAGGGATGGTCATCACCGTCGAGCCCGGTATGCGAGCCTGCGCGTTTGGTCGGGCCTGTTTGTCGTCGTCATTTCTGACGGTTGCACTTGAATAGGTGTTTACGTCCCGCCCGACCCTCAATTTCCCAAGCATTTTCATGGGCTCGGCATGCGCATCGAAGACGAAGTACTCATCGGCGCAGAACACCCCGTCGTGCTCAGTGCAGGTGCTCCTAAAGAGGTAGGTCGTCCTCTCTCCCCTGGACTACTGTCACACTGCAACCTGCTTGCCTGACTGCATCTACCTAACCCCCAGATAGAGGACGTAGAGGGCGCTTGTCTGGGGGCATTGGGATTCGAACCATTCTGATGTCATTTCAAAAAACGTAGAATATAGAGGAGGGATATATACACAATCCCTCTTTGATTTCGAGAAAAGACAAAAAAAGTAAAAAGTAAAACACGATTCGGCAGTCCTCGCCAGCTGTCGAGGTCAACTACCTCGAGATTCATTGAACGGCGGTACTATTTTTTTTTCTCTGGGTCGCTCATTCGGCACGCTGAAGGGAAGGGTACGTCTCCCTGGGATCGGTGTTACCCTCGGTAATGCGCATCGCCTGCTCGATTTGTTCCTGGCGCAGCCATTTCTCCGCAGGAATGAAATACCAACTGAGGATCGCGAAAATCGTCACCGAGCCAAAGATGACGCATGCAAAATTGAACGTGCTGGCCGTCACGGGGAAATAGAACGGGGATATCATGACCTGCATGCCCCGTCGATCAGCACGCCGAATCGATAGGGACGGCTGCTTCCAAAGGGAACGCACCACAAAGACAAGCCCGTTGAAGAGCACCGTTGAGAGGTACATCGGTCGTGCCCAGCGTCCAAGGTAGAAGTGGGACGTCTTGAAAGAGTTCGGAGTCTGCGTAAGGCGCAGAAGCGCGATAAGGCAGTACGCCGCGATGGTCGGCACGCCGCCCGCGGATATGAGCGACGTGAACGCGACCTGACTAGGTATAATGGAGCACAGCAGCGTCGCGGCAAAGACGAACATGACCGTCACAGCGTTCTTGGGCTGCCTGTGGCCGTCGACACGTCCTATCCAGCCCGAAAGCGGGAGTACGCCATCGCGTGCGACGGCAAAAATGAGCCGCGAGGCGGCCACAACGGCTATGCTGGTGTTCTGTGTTGAAACGAGGAAGCAAGCAGGAGAACGGTCATTCATGAATGTCAGCTTGAACAAGATAGGGGGAAAGACACAAAAGGCGCCCACCAAAATGAGACCGAGCACGGCAAGGGCAGTCATGAAGATGCTGGGTCCTTTGCCAAGAGCAGCGGCATAGACCTGCACGAAAGGTTGCGGGGCGGCAAGCGCGAAGAAGGTGTCCAAGTCTGGGATACAGAACAAGAAAACGATGATTGAGATGAATCCGCACACGCCGGTGGCGATCGCGCTCGTGATGATGCCCCGACCGGCGACAACACTTGTATTTGACAAAAAGTGGTGTAAGAAAGGAGGCATGACGCGATTAGTAAACCAACCTCGCGTTTTTCGTCTCTTCAGCGATGTGACCAGAAGCGTCAAAGCCCGTTAAAATGCCAGCGGTGAAGAGGCTTAGAAACCCATCAGATTTCTCGAATGGGAGAGAATCGCGCGCTACTGCTCACAATGACAGAATATAGTTCCATCCCGCAGGGGCACCGGTTCCGTTGTCTTTTGTCCGTTAGTCAGCATCCCCTGCCTAAACAAAAGGGAACGTACATGTCGAAGTGAAGACAAAGTCTGCAGAACGGAACCCATAGGTGTTGTGGACGGCGATCGGGAGCCAGATGAGGCAGAGGAAAAAGTCGAGCATCATAATGAAGAGCGAGAAACGGAACACGCCCTTGTACCATTTTGGAGGGAGGTAATTGACTGCGATGGACAAGAATAGCATAACTTCGGAGACGCCCCAAACGAATGCCCGCCATCTGACGTTGTCGAGTCCGGTACCACCGGGAAAGTTGACCTCCCACACAGCAAGTTGTGACACGATGTAGTTCGCCGTTGCCTACTCTGGTCAGAACAAGACTTCAGGTGGAGGAACGAAGTTATGACATACTTGACAGTTGCCGGCCGCGAATGTCATCCAAGCGGTAGTTGACCACCAGGCGACAAGAAAGCCAAAGAACCGGGCATATTTTGGTCCTGCACTTTCGGCGGCCCAAATGTAGATTGAGCCACTAAGGGGCAATGCAGAGCAGATTTCGGCGAGGACGCCAGCGGTGATGAACATGAAAACCATAGTTATGAGGAAAGAAGACCTGGGGAAGTTGAATGCATCGGTTAGGATTACTCATTCGACATGCCGCTGGCCTTGCATCAAATGTACCATATTGCTACAGGCCCACCAGCTTGCAGACCCAGGAAAAGACCAGTCCTAAGTAGAAAGTGAGCCAAGGGTTGGATTTGCAATACGAGAAAGTGCAAACCTTACGCCACCAATGAAATTCAGAGCGCAAAAGCTCGCAGCGAAGTTCTCTAGCAAGTGCCAAGTGCGATGCAAAGTCTGCGGTAGGGAAATTATTGGGGACCATTACTACTGACAACGAGTTTTACGCACTTGCTTATAACCAAGTTGTTGCTACAAGGGGAGAACAGGGAGATAATGTCAGCGATTCCTAAGTCTGCCCCCACCCTTGAAAAAAAAGCGGGCGAGGGGGGGAAAGGTAAGTGTGAGACTGGGGGCTTCCCTACGCAGGTCTGAGCGCTGATCAGGTTCGAGCGGTATAATCTCAATCCCTGCTTGCATGAACCCCGAACGCCACCAGCCATCGCGCTTGTGAAGCGAGAAGGGGTTTTACGCGCACGGGAGGACAGCAGGGGCAGGGATACCCGCAGCCATCCAGGGTTACACCACCATAAACGGGGACGTTACCGATTGAATCGAGTGCTCTCAGGCCTACGTCGGGTGTTCTGCCACCGCAGCGTCGAGGACAGTGATCTTCACCAGCTGGAGTTCATCGTTGTCGGTGGAAGATCCTTCCTCTTGGTTGCCCTCAGGCTTGTTCTTGATAGAGGAATCTGACATAGTGGCGGTCGAGATGTGAGATATTAAGTAGATAAAGGAGGCCAGTCCGAGCTTTTATCTCTCTCTTTCTCGCTCTCGCGAAAGGGCGGGCCGAGTGCGGCGTCTTCCCAATTGGTTCGCTTGCTAGCGTGGTCTGTCCCGTCCCTGCAGGCACTACTGGAACAGGGACCGACCTTGAAATTTGATTCTTCGAGATGACACGGTCAGATATGACAACTGTAAGTTACAACAAGTAAATGGCCGTATGAACTCGGGTTCGTGACCACAGAGCATGTACCAACAGTACATAATAGATCAACAACAAATGGCAACTTCACTCGATCGTCAGTGATCCATCCGTCAACTTCGTTGTGTCGTCCATGGATCCGCATACCGTGCTCCGGCATTGTATCCTGCGACAGACTGCATTGCCAAGTCTCCCCCTGGCGCAGGGTCGTGCAGCGGGCGGTATGCGGACTTGCGCCGTCTGGCCACGAGCACCGCGCCCACGAGCACCGCGCCGCCCACCACGGCAACGCCGGCGATGATGATGGGGATTTTGTTCTTCTGGAAGAAGCCTGTCGAAGTGCCCGAAATGTTGTTGTTGCTGTTGTTGTTGTTGGACTTGTTCTGAGGGCCCGTTGTATCATTTCCACCCAGTCGCTCTGCAACAAAGGCGGAGTGCGCCTCAGCAGGATCCGTTGTAGAGAGCAATTGGACGTAGGGTGCGGACGTGTTGGACGTGCTGCCGTCGATAAAGTCGCCGTAGTTCAGCAGAACGTACATGTTTGACACTACAGCACGCGTACAGAGGTCAGTAAACTGTGCGCCGAAGAGGATAACGGGCGTGTTGCATACGGATTGCCATGCCCATGATTCCATCCAAAGTCGGGTTATATGCCCCAGGAATCACTGCTTGAAGCTTGAAAACCAATGGTCAGCGTAACAAACAAGCTCTGAGAAAATGAATACGCACGGTCGCATGACAAAATTCGTTTCCATTGTCATCTATGGCTTGCCGGCTCAGGTCAAGGGGGTGGAGGGGGTATGACAGACCCCCAAATTTGAGTGTCACGTTAACCTCAACGTCGCAACCAAACACCCAGACCGGCCCGTGAAAGAATGAATTATTGACCAACTGGGCACCCTGGATGCCAGAATAGATAGCATCCACGATATATCTGTTGCACATCGCACGCTCAATTGAGGAAGCATTAAAAACCGGCAGGGGAAGAACCACTCACTCAGGGAATTGGGGTTCGGTAAACCCACTGTCGATGGCCAGCTGTAACTGATTCGGATTATGCGTCGGTCCGAATGAAGTATTACTCGTTGTCTGGATAGGTTTCCCGTCAGGGCCAATGATCCCGTCGGGATCCAAAAGCACCGAGAAGTGTTGAGCAAAAGAGATTTGAGACTCGAGCACAGAGACTGGAAGCTTTGGTTGATTCGTGATGTTCTGGTAGCTGGGAAGTATCTCGCTGATGGTGAATTCGCTCGTATAGTTTTCAAAAGTGTCGTTCGGTCGGTTGAGAAGGAAGGAAATGAAATTTGGCACGGAAACGTTCTGGCGAAAAACGTTATCAATGACAGGGTCACCTGCACTTCCTGACGTGTTCATGGCGGCAAGCACTATAGAACCAGAGCTGGGGCCCAAGCCAATCAACCCTGTGCCGTCGGGTGCGAGATTCGAAGGGGTTACCTCAACTGATAAGATGGTCAGACCGTCAACGCGTGACGGCAGCAGGAAAGAAAAGCGGAGGGACGCACTGTACGCCTGGCTTGGAACGGAATAGCCAACGATATTCAAGTCGGCAGTTTTCACCGGGCCTTGAGGCGGACAAACACGCAAGAAAAGGATCAATTTTAAGTCTAGCGGGGCAGGAAGTACGCATACCTGAGTCTGAGCCCACGGCATATGGAATCGTCGCACTAATCCCCGTGTCATTGGCATTCGGCACCGTCCCTGAAACCCAAAGATCTGAGCTAAGGATTTGAACAAGTGACAGTAAGTGGGTACTCAGATGCAGTAAAAGGGGGATGAATGTGGGCTCACCTGCCAGTGTCTATTAAGACGGTGAATGGCCTACCCCCCAATGTGATGTCTAGGTAGTAAGATATTCCGGTATCGTTCAAGCCCGCTACGCCATTTTGACGCGCGAGTAAGTCTGGGATGGATGACGCTGAGCGAGGAGGGAGGTCGATATGAACAGCGAGGGATCCCCAGTTAGCATGGAGAGAGGCGGCGAACAGGATGGACGACCATAGAGGACGCATGGCGACGTGTGTTGGGAAAGGGGCAAGGCATCACTGGCAACGTTTATATCTCGAGCGGCACCCGTTCACAGCCACAACACGACCTCCACACACACACAGGGCGGATGTAAATAAAAATTTTGCATTACACAGGACACGGCTGGAGGCAATACAAGCCAACGCTACGGATACGCAGGCTCCCCGAGCTCCAGCATTATGGGACCCGTTCAAAAGGAGAAAAGTGAACGGAGGTTATTAATGAATGGGGTGGAGCGGGACCGGCCGTCGTAGGCGTCAACAATGGGCGTTCATCCGTCAAAAAAAAAAGGATCACAAGGCCATCCCCCCCCCCCCCCCCCGGGATGCCCATCGACAGCATGCTCTGCATGGAATGACAAGACACGCATTTGCATGCATGAGTGAAGAGTGTGCGGCGTCAAGAATGTCGGAAAAAAAAATGATAACTGAGGTTATTATTTTAATTATATAACTGATCATATATAATGGACTTCCAGATTTTCTGACAAGCTCCTCAAGGACAGACAGGCCACCCTGTTGTGTTGTGCCGAATGTCATCATCGCAGTTGAGGCAGCAGCTCATGTGCCAGTAAAATTTCGTTGAGTGGACGGGCATGACGAGGTCGCGTACTTGATTCATAATTATAATAAGTCAATAGTTGACTATGACAGTAATAAATCGACATTATGTTACCTATTTCCAATGACTGCTGAAGTTAGTACCGGACTCTCAAAGAACTTGGATATGCATGTATACTTGGCCTTCAGCACGTAGCACATAAACATATACTAAACAGTTGGAGCCTTACTTCTCATATCTACCCCAACCCCAAATTGATCCACTGTCTACTGACACTTATTTGGTGCTTATTACTCCTTATCATCCATTATCTTTAATTTACTTCACATTACCTCTCGCTAGCATGGGAGGTTTTTCCTGATGATAGGAAGGGGGCCTGATTCAAGAGTTTTCTAGGCCACTAAGTATCCCTGGAGGCTCCACTGGACATGAGAGGTACAGCTGGGGTGGTGCCACTGGGATTCTGTTGTCGCAGGTCGCAGAAAGTGAACTGTTTGAGGCTTGCAAGTAAGTGCCAACCTGCCAGTGAAAAGGTCATCATATCCACGAGATGGTATACATAAGATGGCAAATGAGCAGTGGCCTTTAAGGCCCATGATACCAACTGAGAATTCTTGAACTTTGAACTTGAACTTGAATTTCGGGATTTTCTGGGAGTGACTGGTGTGACCAGTGTGATATAAGTGACATCACATATATGATAAACTAATAGGTTTTTTTTAATATGAGTTTTTATTCGCTTGTGATTTGCATATTTATGTGTAAGCCCTTTGTCAGTACCTTTTTCACCTTCACTTCGGCATCGCCCCACACTTTATTTTCCTGATCCTGATCATCACCTCCCATGCAGACCCGCTTGTCAAGAAGCTCTGATTCCTCTGCAGAAGAAACCCAAGCAGATATCAAGGCAAGATGGATGACTGAGGAAGAAGCTGAGTTCTTAAACTTCCTCTTGGAGCACAAGGACCAAATGACGTCCAACACTATGTTCAAGGATCAAGTCTTCAATGAGGCAGCTAGTCAAATTAGGTCCCTTTGTAAGAAGGGTGGCTTCAAAACTCTGAGCTCGTGCAAGATGAAGTGGCAAAGGGTATGTGTTTCCTCTTTTCACTACACTTCAACACTGACACCATTCAACTAGATGAAGACCAATGGGGACACCATTTCAGTGATCAAAAATAAGTCTGGCGTGGCTTGGGATGATGTGACAGGAATGGACATATCAGCAGAAAATCAAAATCAGGCAGTGTATGATGAGCTGGTCATGGTGTGTCTGTAACTCCTGATTTGTCAACAATATCTTACTTTAGTAGGACAAACCAGCAGTCAAGAAGTTCCACCACAAGGGCTGGCCACATTGCAAGGCCATGGAATCTCTTGTAGGAACAAAAACCAAAGGCAAACATGTGTACTGGGCTTTGCAGCCAACACCTCATGCTGAGCATGCTCCATCCCAGCCACCTACTCCTGCTCACCTGACCCCTGATTTGTCTCAAGTCATCAGCAGCAGGAGGGCATCAACTTCACCATCAAATACCTCATTCAACTTCATAACCAACAAGCGTAAATCACCTCACATTGACAATATCCTGATGTCCAAAACATCTTCAGCTAAAAAACAGAAGGGTGACACCATGGTGTCTGCTGTCATGGGTGTTACAGCTGTCATGAACAGAGTTGTTGATGTCTTCAACTCAACTGTCCATTCTCTTGGTCTCTCCCCACCCATGCCTGAATTCACACCCACACTTGCACTTGCACCTGCACCTGCACTCACAGGTGATACCATACCTGGATTTTTGGCACTTCCCGAGTATGCACATCAGACACTGGCAGTCCAATGCCTTGCCAGTGATATCAAGGATATCACAAATGGTTGTTGGTTGCCAACTGATGATATTGTCCCAGCATTATCCCTGTTTGCCAATTGCGGCATCGGAGAGGTGGATGGCTATCTTGTGCTCATATCTGTGGAGTCATTGCATGAGTTTGCATGTGGATACATATGTAATCTGGTGGAGAAAGTGAAGCAAGCGTAAGTGATGATTTGTGTTGCTGTGTCATGTATGTGTATCCAAATAAATATTTCACATATTGTGAAATTACATGTGATGTACCAAAAAAAAAATTCTGTCAAAAAGTTGCATGCTTTGTCCCCATTGTTGTCCCCTCCCTTGCTCAAGATGCCCAATGCCCCTAATCAGCAATGGGTACAATGGTGATGCCAACAGCACCAATGGCTCTATGTCATTGTTAAATATGTCAACTGTTCTCCTACTTTGCTGCCAAGCATTACTTGAGCTCCTTGAGCCCCTCTATTGTCCTCCTATCCCATATCACACATCTTCATACACTGGGGCTAAGTGGGTTGAGGACCTACTCACTGGCCATCCAGAGCGCATTTGGACTGAGCTTGGGGTGCATAAAAAAGTATTTATCATCCTCCAGTGGATCCTCCAATGACTTGGTATCTCATCATCACAACACGTCCAAGTCAAAGAACAAATTGCTATCTTCCTTTATACAGCTGTCACAGGGCTGCCATCGACACATGTCGGAGAGCATTTTCAGCGGTCACCCCACACCATTTCAAAGTAAGTATCTCTCAGGTTTCTTTCAGATGTCTTCTGATGGATAGCTAGGTATTTTAAAAAAATTACAGGTGTTCTCTCGAGCCCTCCCTTCTACACCACATTTGTGTGCCTTCCCAATGCTGATTCACCCCCTCACCCCTTTATCCAAAGCAACCCTAAATTCTTTCCATTTCTCAAGGACACGCTGGGTGCTATCAATGGTACACATATCGACTGTTTCGCCACTGCTGCAGAGTGTGATGCAGCAAGGAACCACAAAGGAGGTCTCAGGCAGAACTGCCTTGTGGGATGCTCATTCAACCTCTGCTTCACCTACCTGCTGACTGGTTGGGAGGGTTCCACTGCTGACATGACACTTTTTCACGCAGCACGTCATTCTGATCTTTGTGTCCCAAGGGGGAAGTATTATCTTGGTGATGTGGGTTTTGCCTCATCAGATGTACTTCTCACCCCTTATCAAGGTGTGCGGTACCATCTAGCTGAATGGGGACCATGCTCACACAAGGTGAGTCTTTGTTGTCTTACTTTCAAGTTGTCTTACTGACATTTGTCCTAGGCCATGCACACCCAAGGAGCTGTTCAATTTGCATCATGCCCAAGCTCGCAATGTCATTGAACGCATTTTCGGAACTCTCAAGTGGCATTTCAACATTCTCTCACAACCCCATGAGTATGACATGGGAGTTCAAGCATGTGTCCCATGTGCGCTCGCAGCACTTCACAATCTTATTCATGCATATGACTCTAGGGAGATTGGCACCTTTGATGACCAAGTAAGTGGCTGACCTCCAGATGGACACACAAGAAGAGGAAGCGCTGGCTGGTAAACTTGGAACAGGCCCTGTGATGCAGCGTGAGAGGGAGTGAGCAAATATCAGGCAAGATAAAATTGCTGATGACATGTGGGAGCAGTATCAGAGAATTCAGAGGGACCACACAGAACATGTTATTGAATAGTGTTTTTTTCAAAAAAAGATTTTCCATTTCCTCTTCAAAAATCTCTCACTCTGCATGCATGGATCTGGGCCCTACAGTATGCCTCGGCAACATTCAGCGGACACAGCGGACTGAGTCAGTTCCCAGTCATGGCTGCAATCACAATACACAAATATGCAAATTACAAGTGAATATGCAAATCACAAGCGAATAAAAACTCATATTACAAAAAAACCTATTAGTTTATCATATATGCGATGTCACTTATATCACACTGGTCACACCAGTCACTCCCGGAAAATCCCGAAATTCAAGTTCAAGTTCAAAGTTCAATTCTCGGGGGCCTTATTTATCAGCATCAACGTTTAGGAACCCATATTTGGGTTAGGAGCTATTAGAGCGCGAGCGAATACAACAGAAAATAACGAATGCACAGCACAACCAACCTGGCTCTCAACGCATCTACTCTAGTCCACGCCATCCAGACCAGATTCTCTTTGTGATCCATTCTCTGACGAGCCTTCCTCTTCGGCGTTGAAACCACCCCAAAAACGGCCAACCAAATTACGCAAGACACGGATAGGCAGGGGTGCAATCTGGCGCAGATCAGCCCGCATGACAGACAGCAGTAGCAGTGAAAAAATACAGACCTCTTCGAAACCTTCGTCCTCTTCTTCGTCTCCTTCGTTATCCTCCAGTATGGGTGGTGCCGGGATCGCGTCCCTCTCTAGGCACATTTCCCGGCGTGCGACTTGGGCCACTGCCTTGGTTTGCTCTGCGCTCCGCTTCCGGGGCGGTGGGGGTGGGGGAGGAGGTGCCGCGCCCATTGACATTCCCATTCAGATGAACCCCATTGGCATTCTCATTCCCAGAGGTATTCGGGTGATTCCGGCTCTCTTTCGCAGCGTCTATCACAGGTTTGAAGAGCCCAAAAAACAAATTGCCATCGTGACTACTGTCATCGTGACTAAGAGGAGGATTCCTCGGAGAAGAGCCTACAAGCCAGGGGGGAACATGAGGCGGCTCGTTGACACGATGGCCATTGCTGCCAGTCTGAGACGTGACTGACCTTGATTGTAGGGCGGCTGTGATCTTTTGGATAAATTCGCTCTACAACAAAAAAGTAAACCAAAGGATGTAATAGAACTTGAGAAGGACGGGCCGATGCCCATGGCGAGGCAGATAAAGGTGACGACAGCGGACGTGCGCATTGTAATTATCGTGGATTGAGAATGAATGTCAGAAAGCGGTGGAGAAAATGCTGTTGGTAACCAGTACCAAGAGCGAAAACAAAGTGGAGCGCTGCTGGAGGGCATTGGGAATCCAGGCATTGGCTCTTATGCTCCCTGGTGAGCCCGCTTCTGTACGTGGCCAACAGTGAATCTCCGAAGAGGGATCCGCTTAATCACGTCATGATCCATCAGTACTTTGATAGTTTGATATTTCCGGGCTTGCAGGCTTGAGAGCCGTGAGCGCAACGACGCTTCCCTTCCGTTCCGAGAGGCTGAGCACGCGTGTAGTCAACTCAGTGGCCAGGTTGGCTCCATTCTTCCTCTTCGTCTCTCCTGTCCTTCCTACTGCTCCTTCCCCCATGGTCCCGGTCCCAAGCTACCTCTGTGCCCAGTGTGCCGGTTCTCTCAAGCATTTTCCCAGCTCTGACACCTCTCCCCCACTATGACATTTCCATATATAGTAGCTTACAAAGATGTGGTCATGTGACAAATCTGGGCTGATAGTGAGGAAGGAACTGTATTGTTTAAAAGTCCGGTCCATTGGACCGAAAATGGACCGCGGATCGAACCAGACCGGACCGATGGCAACCGAACTGTAGCTGTGTCAGCGGTATCCGCGCGTTTGTTTCATTCACACACGCTCTCTCATCCTCTCCTCCACTCTCCTTCCCACTAAACCTCTCTCCATGGCCAACACGACTACCTCCCTGGACAAGCCTCCACCTCATTACCCATAGCAAGCCACAGTCCTGACTCAGCTGGAATGGATTTGCACGTGCGGTATTTCGTTTTCGTTTCTGTGGCTACTTTGTTTTAATTTTTACACCACCACTCGGTATGTCAGTTGTCTCCCATTCGCTTACCCACGTGTGCCCTGTGGCTCGCGCACTCGGGCCCCTATTCCTCTATCCAACCCTCAACTATACGTATCACTGGCATTGCCAGCCACCGCCTCTACGTCTCCCGTCGCTGCCCCAGTCTCGTCCGCCGCCATGCCCTCACTCGTCTCCTCTCCGCCCGCGTCAGCCACAGCCTCCGCGCTCCCAGTCTCAGCCTCAGCATTGCCAACCGCCTCTATGTCTCCCGTCGCCGCCCCAGTCCTCGTCTCGCGCACCGCCGCACCCGTAGCCTCAGCCTCGCCCACCGACGTCTTAGCGCCGCCCGCCGCCTCAAGCCCAGCTCAATCGGCCGTCGCCACCATGCCCTCGGCCTCGTCCGCCGCCGTTCTGGGTCTAGTCCCAGCCACCGCTCTCCTTCCTGACCACGCCACCCTCTCACTTCCATCGCTAGCCGTTACGCCGCCTCGCACCGCCGAGAAAGAACGCACAAATAACAGGAAAACGAAGAGCACACCGCCCCCTCAGAAGAGCAGATGTCACAACGCCGCCCCGCAGAAAGAACATCAGACCCCGCCACCACGCCGTCGTCACAGGAGAAGCCGCCGACGCAAGCACCAGGCCGCACAACACCTCCCCTTCCATCGCATCCCCGCTCACACGTACGCCCTCATCCACGCGTGCTGCCACCACCTGCAGTGGCGAAGACCTCATCGTGCGGCCACGAGATGATTACCAGAGACCCGTTCACATCTTGTTTTTGGACACTGATCACACAATCTCTAGCTCAACGACTATGGCAAGCGTTGGCGAGGCGAACCACGCCGTCCACCACCTCTTGTCTCGTCACCTACTCGCGCGCTATCGTCAACACGTCCCACCGCCACCTGCTGTGGAGACGACCCCGCCATCTCGCCGCCGCCCTCACCCTCTTCTCCGTCGCCTCCGTCTCCCACGACCCTCACCCTCCGGTGCCGCCACCCTCTCTCACCACCGCCTTCGCTCTTGCCGCCATCGCCTCTGCATAGACAGCAGCAGCAACAGCAGCAACACGGCCGACGCTTGGCAACACCACGAGGCACGACGACGCATTCGACACGCCGCGAGCACGCCTCATCCCCTCCCTGCTTCGACACACCACACCCGCGTTCAACACCTTCGAGACGCTGCAAGGCTCAGACAAGGACAAGGACGTGTCACACTCGATCGTCCTCGCACACAGATTCCGTACCCGTACAGGAGATACGGCAACGGAAGGAACATAGTCACATACTGCAGAGCACATGGATAATAAACTACGCGTTCATATCTGTAGTATGTAGCACTGCACTGCGATATAATGTTACATTATTATAAATGCATGGTCTGGACCGGTTATAAACTGGTCTGAACTGGTCCAGTGACCGTGGGCAACCGCAACAGACCGGTCTATAAAATTCATGGACTGGGCCGGGCCGGTTTCCCGAAGGTCACATGGTGTCATAGTGGGGAGAGGTACGGCGGTTCATTTTCCCATGTGACACGAGTTGCGTGTGTATTTTTCATTTTCATTTTCATTTTTGCAGATTTTCTCTCATCCTCTCACCCCTCTTCTTCCCATCACCATTGAGCGGCTCACTGCATGGCCATCACAATGTCAATGCCCCCCCCCCCCAATTGTTGCCCCTTGTGGAACATGTCCGGAGACACACAGGTGAGTTCGTAAGGCTGATGGACCCATAGATGAGATGAGATGAGATGAGATGAGATGAGATGAAAGGAGAGAGGAGCGAGAAACCCAGCGGGCACGCAGGGGACGACGTTTGGGTGCATTCGTTCAGTCAGATCCGCTCGGGCACATACAAAGAAGGGAACAAGAGGGCCACTCCCTGTATTCGAGACATGTTTTTATATACAGGAGAGGAGCCAAGGGACAGGAAAGGCCTGAAAGACAGGCAGGCATATGAAAGGAAATCCAACTTAGTAGAAGGGGTCAGACCGGACGACACGAGGTGTCGCATCGTCTCCGGTGCTGGCACGTTGGCGTTCGGTGGTGGCGGTGAGCTGTTGAGCACGTGATCAAATGACGTGAGGGAGGTCACGCGTGGGCAAACTGGGTGACTGGACCCACGATGGGGGGCAATGATGTATCCATGTAAGCAAATTCCATGGCCAGCCACAATCTGCAATACAGTGACCCAAAAAACCGTTCAAATGTTTTGTACATTTTCATTGTATTGACCATATCTAGAGAACCACTGCAGCTAATAATATGTAACTAGGTTTGTTTTCAAGCTCTACAACATAGCTTTGTAATGTTATACTTTATACAGCATACGCATAATTATTTAGGAATATATAAGGTATGTTTGCTGGTGTACCCATTTGAACAGTTTTTTGGCCTTGGTAAGTGAATTCATTATTTCTCAGATTAAGATTCATATTCTTTCCCCAGAGGGCTAAAATCGAACATGGAGGTCATGTGACCTATAATAAACTCAAACCATGTGCAAATAAGCCAAAACAGCTGCTTCTTCTTCACCAACAACATCATGAAGTCTCTTCTTCCTCATGAAGTCAACTACATCATCTCCCTTCTCCAGGCCAACCATTCAGTTCGTAACATTGCCAAGGCAGCACACAGAAGCATTGGTTCAATCACCAACATTCGCCAGAAATACCTTCCTGACCTTCCAAAGTCCTCTGGAGGTCGTCCTTCCAAGCTCTCTAACCTTGACATCCGCTTTGCCACACGCCTTCTTAGCTCTGGAGAAGCAGATACTGCTCCTCAGGTTGCTAGAAGGTTGGAGGTCATCAAAGAGTCCACTATCTCCAATCAGACCATTTGAAACTACCTTAACAAGGCAGGCTTGAAGGCAGTTACAAAGAAGAAGATGCCTTACCTTAAACCAAGTCACTATAGGGCCAGAAAGGACTTTGCAGAAAAGTACCTATACTGGACTGTGGAGGACTGGAAGAGGGTAATTTGGTCAGATGAGACCAAAATCAATCGTATGGGCTCAGATGGCAAGAAATGGGCTTGGAAAAAAAGAGGAGAGCACCTTTCTGAACGCCTTGTTCAGCCAACAGTCAAACATGGAGGAGGTTCCTTGATGTTGTGGGGCTGCATGTCTTGGGAAGGAGTTGGGCATACAGCAAAGATTGATGGAAAGATGGATGCTGAACTTTATTGCAGCATTTTGGAGGATGAACTACTTGCATCTATCAAGTATTTCAAGAAGAAATGCAAAGATACCCTCTTTCAACAGGACAATGCCTCTATCCACAAGAGCAGGCTTGCCACATCTTGGTTCCAAGACCACAGAATTCAGGTCATGGACTGGCCAGCTCAATCCCCAGACCTCAATCCTATTGAGCATCTTTGGGCTCATCTCAAAAAGAAGCTTGCAGCTTATCCAACACCCCCTAAGGGAATCAATGAACTTTGGGAGCGCACACAGCTGGAATGGGAGGCCATTGATCAAACTGTTGTGCAGAATTTGATAGAAAGTATGCCTAGGAGGGTGGAAGAGGTGTTCAAAGCAAATGGAGGATACACAAACTACTAATTTTTGGCATATACCCTATTTAGATACCAAGGCAAAAAAACTGTTCAAATGGATACACTGGAAGAAATACCTTATATCTTCTTACATAATTATGTTCATAGTATATATAGTATTTCATTACAAAGCTATGATGTAGAGCTTTAAAACAAGCCCACTAACATGTTATCAGCTGCAGTGGTTCTCTAGATATGGTTAATACAATGAAAATGTACAAAACATTTGAACGGTTTTTTGGGTCACTGTACATCTCCTGCCCAGGGGCATGAAATTTTGACTGTCCCCAGTCAAACTGTCTAGGAGTGGAGTTTCGGCTGTATGTGTGTGTGGTATTGTTGTAGCTGCAGCTGTCCAGAGGTCCTCTGTCATGCAAGAAGAAAGTGAGCTTGCAGCTGACAAACCAAGCAGGCTTGAACTGCTGGCAACAAAAAGGGGGATGATGGAGTGCTTGAGGTCATTGTATGCTGGTGTGTGTGGCAAGGACACAGGACTGGGTGGTGTGTGTTGGAGTTGCAGCCAGCCATAGCATGGATGAGTTAGTCATGTACTCATGTGGTGCATGATATGGTGAAGATAAGATGCCCAGGCAGTGGGAATGCACACATTGGGAAAAGGCTGGCCAGTGGACTGTTGATGCAGGGCAAGGACAGATATGCATGTGAATGATGTGGAGCAGTGGTAGAGAATGAGAGGGGACAATTTTGAAGTGCATGCAAGTGAGTTTTTGAGAACAGAGAACATGCTGATACATTTGCAGGCAGAAACAAGCTACTTTATATGTTTTTTACAAGTATGTTACTTACTGTCATTTTCATGTGACCTTGCACTTGCCATTTTTTAATGTCATTTCGAATGCAAAATCAAAACTGCTATATCTCAACAGTTTCTCAACAAATTGCCTTTAAATGTTGACAGTGGAACCTTATATACTGTATCTAGGTACAGCTAAAATATGGGAGCATAATATTCAGTTCTTGAAATGTCAATTTTTGGTTGCTGACATGGGTGCAAAACTTTGCACTGCCATGTCTCAACTGTCTCTCAATCAATTGACTTGAAACTTCAACAGTGGGATCTCATGTACTGTATCTAGGTGCAGCCCAAGAGTTGGGGTCTAATTCTTAGTTCTTGAGGTTTTGATTTTTGGGTGTGATCTGAGTGCAAAATTTCAACCTGCCATATCTCAACTGTTTCTTGATAGATTGCCTTGAAACTTGGAAAGTAGAACCTTATATACTGTGTCTAGGTGAAGCTAGAATATGGGAGCCTAATGTTCAGTTCCTGAAGTTTTGATTTTTGGGTGCCAATCTGCATGCAAAATTTTAGAACTGCCATATCCATATGATCCCTCCCAGCCTGCACCTTCATTACTACTTCCTTCACACTTATCCTGAGCACACTCTACAAGCCTGGTCAAGGATATATGGGCCACTCTTCTCTATCTGGATGGGTAACCGGCTCTTTGTCATGATTTTGAATGCACGAATTGACTTGCTGGTCAACAATGGCACCATGTGGATGATGTTTCCTCTGCAGGCAACAGCATCAATGGATCACCATGCAGCTACTTTCCCTCAAGGCCATCCAAGGATACTCCTCTGTCTTTTATTATGAAACCCACATCTTACCTCAATCAATGTATCACCAAACAAAGAAGGGAGTATTGCTGATCAACCCAGCAAACTTCATAGGTCATTTTGTCTTGAAGTAGGCAGCTACATCTCTTGTCTTCACCTCTATGTGGAGGGTCTCATAGATGCCATGTGTTACTTGCAGTAACATGTTGACAATATTATTCACAACATGGACAGGTTCCACTCTAGATCCTCTGACAGAGCTTGTGCTAGCAATCATTACTGAGTTAATGAATCTCACAGGTAACTTGTTCATCCCCAGTCATGACAGATAAGAAACTGAGGTTGGTCCCCAGGTCCCCAGTCAAATATTGTAAACTTCATCGAACTGCTTCAGTGGATCCCCACTCCCAAATGATCACACACCTGACAGCTCCATGATGAGATCATGAATGTCTATAGTACCATGATCATGCAGGTGAAAGCTCGCATAGACACTGGAGAGGAAACATGTTGGCAGCTGTGTTCACCCTTGGTGGCATCCAATCTGTAAGTGGTCTCAACAAATCTATGCAGAAAAGCCTAATGAGCCTTGCACTTTGATTTTTAGACCAAGGGCATGACTCTGTGGTCCCTTGCTTTCATTTCATCACATTCAGAAATTCAGGCCCAGGCCCTAGTGGAACTTGACAAGGTCATTGGCCAGGACTATTGGCTAAGTGCAGAAGATGAGCAGTGCCTTCTGTACATCCATGCGGCCATCAAGGAGGTACATTGCAGAATTCCTCAATTTCATTCATCACTTTTCACACTTGCCATCCTGTCCTATTAGATGGTGCGCATCCACTTGCCATTTTGGATGGCGACACCACACCTCTCAACAGAAGAATTTGTTTACAATGAGATGTACATTCTGAAGAACCTGGTGGTCATTTTTCAACTGCTATGACATCCATCACAACAAGGCAAAATGCCCAGACCTGTATGTACCCACTCTCCTCCAGTAATCATGGTTCTCATTTAAAAACTGAGCTTTTTCTTGGGCCTTCCTCCGTACTACAATCACCCCCCTCACCACCATCTTCTGCTCACACTCTCACAAGGTCATGGAGCCTTCCAATATTGCCCATAGGCACCCAAATGAGCATGTCACCTCTCCTGAGCCTCTGTGGAGATGTCAAGCCAAGGAACATGGCAAACATACACCAAATCATATGCATGCATCCTCACTGTCCCTCCCTGACAGCCATGAACCATGCTGACTTGAGTTATAAGTCATTCTACTGTTGATCCCACAAGCAGTTGCCACAGCTCCATGCTTGTTGCCACTGGTGGTCTTGGCACCAGACACAAGAGCACGTCATTGTGCCACCTCCCAACCTTGACCTCGAGGCAAAGCATCCACCAATAACTTGGATACAGAACCCCCCCTCTTGCCCCCACTCAATTCCTTCACACCCCTTGCAATGGCAGGAGGATTGGTGACAATCTCCGTGATGTCCACCCACAACAGATTTTCCTTCAACCCTGATTCCTTCTGGGGCAACACATTGACCTGCGCTGAGTTGAGCAAGGTCAGTCCTTGTCTGGCCCCATGAACTCAAGTGTGCCCTTTTAAAGAGGCCCTTCCCAATATCAACTACAATGAGCACAGACTTGTCAGATGAGGACAACAATGGCAGTGGGCTCCCAGCTTCCAGCCTCATGGCACCCTGGGAGGTACTGCATGGGTTGGCTGATGTCACCATTCAATGGGCTGCCAAGGCAAGTCAATGCAAACATCCTTTCAGCTTATTTAATTCTTATGCCACCATTGTAGGAGAGTGGTGAAGCAAGTGAACCACAAAGTCACACAAGGTTGCCTTCTCCAGACCCCAGGTCATGACATTGACCATCCAAAAAAAGGAGGGTCCATCAGATGCCATGGCACCCTGTGTCCTCAAATTCCCTGACAGTATGCAAAACCTCCTCTAAGCAGTCCTGTAAGGTGTCTGAGCCCACTGACCAGGAAACTCACATGACTTGCACTTGCCCCCACCTCCCACACATCCCTAGCCCATGTGTCTTCCTTTCCCTTTGTCTCTTGTCTCCCTTCCCCTCCTAACATCCCTCCAACTATCATCATTCCTTTCCCTCTTTCCACTTACCTCTTGCATGCTCCTCTCAATGTCATTCCCTTGCATCACCCACTCTACACCCAGGAACAGTGACAACACCTCAGCTTGATTGCCTCCAACTTCACCCATGCCTCACACTTCCTCATACATCCATCCCCTGTGCCACTATTGTCTTTGTCTGCTTCATGCTCCCCACCTTTTCATCATATTGCTCTCACCCGTTGTCAACTCCCTTTCAATCCCACTCTTGCCCCTTTTGTCATTGTCTCTCAAGCATCGTCCTCACCCCCACCACATGTGTATGTATGGACTCAGATGACACATGTGCAGACATCATTGCCACTCAATCCAAGGGCTCACTGCCTACAGTGCCTTGCCCTGTTGTCCTTGCTGCACCGCCCCATGCTCACAGACTTGCAGTCAGAGCAGTAGGATTCTTATGCCATTGTCTTCTCATCCATGTTTTTGATTACCTAGTTCTCACCCCACCTTTCTTCTGCAGTATTTAAGGCTAGTAGCTACAGTCTCAAATGGGAGGGAGCTTTTGCCTCTGCATTAAAACTTCTTGTCTGCCTGTGTGAACCATTCCCTTGAAAACACACACACACCCTCTCTCTCTTGTGCATGCGCATTGCATTCCAGGGCCCAACCTTGCTCTCCCCTGCTCCCTTCTGCTCCTACCTGCCCTCAGATCAAGCCCCATGGACTCCACATGCCTGACCTGGCATGCTACAGTCCAGAGACCTGCTATCATCCCACCAGTGATGTTTTCCATCTGTCTCACTGGTGTATTTTCCTTGCTGTGGTTGCACACTACAGTTGTAAATAGTCATGTGTTCAGCTGTAGGGATATCCTATCATGCTTGGGGTTGGTCAGCACCCCAAAATGTGAAAACTCAATAAGTGAAACCATCAGTTGGCTGTATCTAGATACAGTACATGAGATTCTACTGTCCGAGTTTCAAAACAATCCATTGAGAAATCGTTGAGATATGGCAGTTTGAAATTTCACATGCAGATTGGCACCCAAAAATCAAAACTTTAAGAACTGAATATTAGGCTCCCATCTTTTAGCTTCACCTAGACACAGTATATAAGGTTCTACTGTCCAAGTTTCAAGGCAATCTATTGAGGAACAGCTGAGATGTGGCAATTCGAAATTTTCACTCAGATCACACCCAAAAATCAAAACTTCAAGAACTAAGAATTAGACCCCAACTCTTGGGCTGCACCTAGATACAGTACATGAGATCCCACTGCCAAAGTTTTAAGTCAATCAATCAATTGAGAAACAGTTGAGATATGGCAGTTCAAAGTTTTGCACTCATGTCAGCACCTGACAATCAACATTTCAAGAACTGGATATTATGCTCCCATATTTTAGCTGTACCTAGATACAGTATATAAGGTTCTACTGTCAAAGTTTCAAGGCAATCTGTTGAGAAACTGTTGAGATATAGTAGTTTTGATTTTGCACTTGAAATGACCACCAAACATGGCAAGTGCAAGGACACATGAAAACAACAGTAACATGGGACAAGATCTTCTTTGTCTGGGGTGAGATTCCTCCTGGTGCTCATAGGTTTAGACAATGGTTATTGTCCAATGACCATTGTTCCATGGGTATGCTATGGTGTAGGCTGGTTTTAGTTGAATAGTATCTGGTCTTCCTTGATGTTTTCTTAAATGGATTCAGGAGTATTCTTCAGTGATACTGCTTTGCATTAGGACTACTTGGGTTTTCCACAGATATCCTTCAAAATCTGCTGGAGAGATGGCAAAATCATTTATTTCCCTGATTGGGTGTTGATAAACCACAAAGTGTGTAAGTTGTTGATGCCAAGTAGGGCTGCCAACCATACCCATACACATACAGTTTATGGCTACCATAATATGGTATCCCGTACTGTACCATCCAGGTAGTGGAAGTGTACCATGACAGTACAGTTGCCAGTACGGTAAGTTACCATACTGTACCATATAAGGGACGCCATCAAGCCATATATATGGGCCGTATATTAGTTGTACTCAATGGCAAAAGAGTTGAGTGATGTGAGACCTTCTTTCTAGAATGTTCTGTCATGATTGCCCAGACAAGTGAATTGGAGTGAGATCGATTGCAGGTAATTGATGCCAATCACATGTGTGCAAAGGCAACTGAGGGATCGCCCTGATGTGATCCTATGTTTTTTAGCTACATTTACTTTACATCTCATCTCATAGATAGTGTACATGATCATGATGATGATCAACTCAATTATTACTTCGTATGTTAAATACTCTTTGATCACCAGCTGCCCCCCTTATAGTCACAGCCGCTGTCTCAACACCAGCCCAGTTGTCTCCGCCTCATCCATCAGCATTCTAGCACCGCCCACCTGGTTGCCTTGCCCTCAGTCCAAACTCTCTCTTGTTGCTGTTTCTACTCCACCCATCTATACCACCAAGTCTATGTCGTCACTGTTGCCCCTACATCCTCTGCCCTGCCCGCCTTGGCCACAGCTTCAGTTCTCATGCCCTCAGTAAACATCACCAGCCACTGTCACCATGCGTCCAGTATCACTAGCAAAACCAGCCACTGTGCCCTTAGCCTTGCCAGCCACCTCGGTCCCGACTGACACCCCGCCTCTGTCTCATCAGCTCCTGTGCTCTCAGTGTCGCCTGTCATGGTGTCTGTCTCAGTGCCAGCACCAGCCTCAGTCCTGACATCTGCTTCTGTCGCCCCAGCCTTAGCTCAGCCAGCCACCACTGCCATGCCTCTTAGTCTCACTGATCGCCTCAGTCTCGTCACCCACCCTCATAGGCCTCAGCTTCAGCCTCCAATGTCTTAATGCTATATGCTGCCACCTCCATTGTTGTCTTGCGCCCCGTCGCCCACTCAGGCATGCACCCGTGCCACCTTACAATACCTTCAGTTATCTTATCTAGGTTGTTCTCATGGACATACATGCAGGCATGTCTGATTTTGTTCACCATTCATCCAACAGTTCTCTTTTCAAATCTCCTGTCATGCCTAACTCCTCTAACACACCTTCTACTGGCCTGAATGAGCCTGAACACATCTGGTATTCCGATGCTGATGATGATGTACCCATGGGCCAACCTGGAAGTAGTGCACCAAGTTCTAGGACCACCAATAATGGTATTTAGTCTTGTATTACGCACATTTCTTTGTGCTTACCTCCTGTCATCTTATTTAGTACAGCAGGAGGGGCAAGGACACTAAAAGAAATATTCTAGCCATATGCAAGAATTAATACAAGTGGAAATCACTGAAACTGCTCATGAGGCTGCCGAAAAACGTAGGCACAAGCCTCGTGTATCTCGCCAGCATGCTCCAGCTCTGCTTCAAGTTCATGTTAGTGATGAGGAAGATGATGACAATGGAAGTTTTGTAGAGTCCTTGGGCAAGAGTTCTGAAGATGATGAGCATGAAGCTGTGGTTGATAATGCTGAAGTAAGCTCAACCCTATTTCCACTCAGATTGAATATTCTAATATCTTCTCTCAAGCTTGCCAAGTCACTTCCATCAAAAACCATTCCATTTGCTCAGCAAAAGAGGTCTTGATGTCAAAAAAATGATGTGAAACAAAAGAGATCAAAATCCCCTGCAAACAATGTTTATCACATGACACAGCATACACCATCTTCCACAGAACCTTCGGAGCCTGATGTGACTGCATCTACTGAGCCCAAAAAGGTGAAACAATATTGCATACTCTCAAGCTATTCCTCATCACCTTATTCAATCATCTGCAAGACAAAATCCTATTTATCTCTTCTATGAACAAGTTGCAACTGGTGCTGATGGCAAAACAGTGGATGGTGACAAACATTACAAGTACTACCATGGCTCAGGGAAAATTCTGACAGTCACCAAAGCCATGAAATATAGTCTCAATGGTGGGTTTGTTATATTTAGAGTGATGCCATGTCTGATATACTGATAGGTTTGGTTGGTCACCTTAAACACCACTTCCCTGCAATGTACCAACTGTATGAAGTACTCAAGGCACACCCTGAGCCTCTGACTGTAGAGCAACTCAATATTGTGACTGGGCGCACAAAACTTGATGCATCTGCAGCTGGGAAATATATTATGAAACTTGAGAAGGCATCGTCAAGTATTATGGAGGCACTTCAGCGACAGGCAGTACATGCAACCGTAAGTGGTCAATAGTCACCATTCACTTGGCTACTGGCTGACAATATACCTAAGGGAGAATTTGTCCAGGACAAGTTTGAGAACCTCCTTGCAGAATGGATCATTGCATGTGACCAACCATTTGATGAGGTTGACAAGCAGCCATTTCATAAACTGCTTGAGTACATGTGTCGGCCTTCAGCTAAGCCCCTGCACATTCCCCATCACACTTCGATACAAACAAGGATCATGAAGATGGGAGAACATACTGTTAATAACATCAAAAAAATGTTTTCGGTAAGCTGTATTGTTCATCCACTTCATCAATGCTAACATCTACAACAGACACTTGAATCAAAGGTTGCCATCTCACTTGATGCCTGGACATCTAGCAATCAACATGCTTTCCTTGCTATTGTGGCACATCATGTTATGAATGATGACACCTTGGTAAGTTCATAAAGTTTGATCTTATGGATGTTCTGATTTGTCAACAGAGGAGCTACTCATTGATTTCCAAGAGCTTGTAGGGGAGCACTCAGGTGAAAACATGGCAGAGGTACTTTGGAAGACTTTAGAGATGTATGGTCTCATTGGGTGGGTCATTGCATTCGTCATGGATAATGCCACGAACAATGACACATTGGTCGATGGTATCAAGGCTCAGTATGAAGCAGCAGGTATCAAGTTCTCTGCCAAACATGCCTGACTTTGATGCATGCCCCATACCTGTCACTTGGTGGCACTGAAAGTACGTCAATGATCTTATTTTTCTTACACTCAAATCTGAATGACAGTATACAGCTTCTCGAAGGAATTGGTGCAATCTCAAAGTCAGACAGTTGGAAAGCTGCTGGACGAAGTGGCAATTATCAAGATGCAGTCACAGCTCCTGTTTCTCGTGAGCATAATGATGCAGGTATAGCCAATGAGGAAGACACAGAAGAAGCTGTAATAGGGGTGTCACCGTCAATTGACAAGGTATTGTTGGCACAACTCTACAACAACAAACAGTATAGCCTAGCAAACACATCTCATCTTTTCAACAGCTTCATAAGATTGTTCGTACCATCCACTCTAGTCCACAATGACACCAGGCCTGGCTGAGGGAGGTTGCTGTCCATCAATGTCTGAAGGATAGCAACTCCTCTGAATGGGCACTGATGCTTATTGTCATGGTAACTAGCCGTGTCAGTTCACAAGCGGAAAGCAAGTTGATGATAGAGAGGTGTTCAAGAAATGGGCTGGTTCCCATGTATAATGAGTAAGGATCCCTGCAGCGGTCAAAGTGTTTTATGCTAAACAGGTTATGGCCAATAGACCCTTCCTAGTATGACTCGGTCCATTGAGAAGCTAGGGTAAGTTTGTAAGGCCCCATTTACCAACCAAGAATTCTTGAATCTTGAACTTGAACTCGGATTTCGGTATTTTCCGGGGGTGACAGGAGTCACAGGCATGATGAACGATAACTTGATTAACTAATATGAGTTTCTTTAATTATAATTTCTTTAATTATAATTATGAGCTCTTTCCCACCAGATTTGCAAATTCACTTGTTGTAATTGCATATTCACGTGTGTGCATATTCGCATGAGGTAACACATGATTTGTAAAAAAAAAATTTCTACATCGTGTCATCCAGATGGTGATATGGAGGGCATAGTTTGTACATACATGAAATTCTATGCTAGTCAACATGCGCCCTTCGAATTCTCATTCTCACATATTGCTCCCACATGTCACCAGCAATTCTGTCTCACCTGCGATTCGCTCGCTCCCTCTCACGCTGTGTCACTGGGCCTTCAGCAAGTTCACCAGCCTCCTCCTCATCTTGAGAGCCCATGTGGAGCTCAGCCACATCATCAAAGGCGGAAATCTCCCTAGGATCATACTCATGAATAAAATTGTGCAGTGCTGCAAGTGCAGCTGGGATGCACGCCTGAATTGACATGTTATAGTTAAGGGGACAATCGAGTAATTGGAACCGTCGCTTGAGGATTCCAAAGATGCGTTCTATGACATTGCGAGCTTGAGCATGACGCAGATTGAACAACTCCTCACGCGTGCGTGGCCTGGGACAAATGTCAGTGAGAAAACTCAGGAGATGAGAAACATTACCTTGTGTTTGTGTGACCCCATTCGGCGAGATGGTACCGCACGCCTCGATAAGGGGTGAGAAGTACATCTGATGAGGCAAAGCCTCCATCGCCAAGATAATACTTTCTGCTTGGGATAAAAAAATCAGAAAGTCGTGCATCAAGGAAGAGTGTCACATCAGCAGTGGAACCCTCCCAACCAGTCAGGAGATAGGTGAAGCGGAGGTCGAAAGAACATGCCACAAGGCAGTTCTGTGTGATTACTCCTTTGCGGTTCCTCGCCATGTCACGCTCGTCAGCAGTGGCAGAACACTTGATATGTGTACCATCGACAGCGCCTAGGGCATCCTTGAGATATGGATAGAGCTTGGGGTTACTTCGGATAAAGGGGTGAGGGGGCGAATTGGCGTCAGGGAGCTGCACAAATGTGGTATAGAAGGGGGGGCTTGAGAGAACTCCAAGAATTTTTTTAAAATACCTAACTGCCTGTCAGAACAAGTGTGAAGAAACCCAAGTGATACGTACTTTGAAATGGTGCGGGGTGACCACTGGAAACGCTCTCCAACATGAGTTGATGACAGCCCTGTAACAGCAGTATAGAGGAAGATGGCGATTTGTTCTTCAATTAGGACATGTCGTGATGAGGCAACACCAAGGTTTCGAATGGTCCACCGGAGGGTGTCAAAGACATGTTTATGTACTCCAAGCTCACTCTGTCAAGACTCACTGTTGAACTATCCAGTTCAAGAGCGAGGGATAAGCTCGAAGACGAGTCGATAGACGTCCAAGACGGCGTGGGCAAGAAGTAAAGTCCAGAGTAGTAACAGATACCAAAGAGGCACGGTTACCGTGAGAGTAGGGCAATCACGTGGAGAAGAGGCCAGGATAGTCACAAGGGGACGGTCCTTAAAGGAGTATCCCAGGAATAGAGAGTGCCGTAAACAAATGGACAGTCTGAGGACTGTCTGCTACTTTATTGAGCGCTTATATACTACAAGAGAACTGCTAAATAGGGAACAAGTCATAACCTTGTTATCAAGCACAATAGAGTGATGAGTAAGAAGTCGGAGGACGCTTACTGAGCATGCTCAGTCATGCTCAGTAAGCTGCTGAGTAAGAAGGCTTCTCTTGATGAGTAAGAGCTTCCCTTGTCCACGTGTTCACTGCTTTAGTGCACGTGCGAGCACCTGATTCATTTCCTGTTAGTTAGTTTAGGGCCGGTCATTTGAGGACTTGTAGTTTGGTTAGGGGATAGTGTTATCTTATAAGGCCCTTACATAGTTCTATTAGGGTCCTTAGAGTCGACCCTAATACTTCTATTAAGGTCCTTAGTATTGCCTTATAGTCCGTTCTATAGTTATTAGAGTTGGTCTAATAACGCGTTGTAGGGCCTTTGATACTAGGTTAGTGCCTATTGTAGAACTTCTAGGGTCGTTCCAAAGGGTCTTTAGGAAGGCCCTACTACTGTCTTTTGTTGCTAAAAGGGTTGCCTTTAAGTGGGGCTTGCTGTATGTCGATTGTGCCGAGAATCGCTCGCGCAACAATGCATGCGCGATATTGTGGACACCTCTACTCACCCCTTTTGCTCGTGTGAACAGGGTGACACCATGGAGGCTGGGTTTCCTCCTATAAGGAAGGGTCCTTCAAGGGCCCTCTCCGGAGAGTGGTTCATGACACGCTCTGAATGCGCTCTGGATGGCCAGTGAGTAGTTCATGAACCCACGCAGTGTCATGAACCATTCTCCGGAGAGGGCCCTTGAAGGACCCTTCCTTATAGGAGGAAACCTGGTCTCTATGGTGTCACCCTGTTCACACGAGCAAAAGGGGTGAGTAGAGGTGTCCACAATATCGCGCGCGCATTGTTGCGCGAGCGATTCTCGGCACAATCGACATACAGCAAGCCCCACTTAAAGGCAACCCTTCTAGCAACAAAAGACAGTATTAGGGCCTTCCTAAGGACCCTTTGGAACGACCCTAGGAGCTCTACAAGAGGCACTAACTTAGTATCAAAGGCCCTACAACGCGTTATTAGACCGACTCTAATAACTATAGAACGACTATAAGGCAATACTAAGGACCTTAATAGAAGTATTAGGGTCGACTCTAAGGACCCTAATAGAACTATATAAGGGCCTTATAAGACGACACTATTCCCTAGCTAAACTACAAGTCTTCAAAGGACCGGCCCTAAACTAACTAACAAGAAATGAATCAGGTGCTTCCACGTGCACTAAAAGTAGTAAACACGTGGACAGTGGAAACTCTTACTCATCAAGAAGAGTCTTCTTACTCAGCAGCTTACTGAGCATGACCGAGCATGCTCAGTAAGCATCCTCCGACTTCTTACTCATCACTCTATTGTGCTTGATAACAAGGTTATGACTTGTTCCCTATTTAGCAGTTCTCTTGTAGTATATAAGCGCTCAATAAAGTAGCGGACAGTCCTCAGACTGTCCATTTGTTTACGGCACTCTCTATCCCTGGGATACTCCTTAAGGACCGTCCCCTTGTGACCACTCTGGCCTCTTCCCTGCATGATTGTTCTACTCTCACAGTAACAATACCTCTTTGGTATTTGTTACTACTTTGGATTCTACTCCTTGCCCACGCCGTCTTGGACGTCTACCGACTCGTCTTCGAGCTTATCCCTCGCTCTTGAACTGGATAGTTCAACAGTGAGTCTTGACACGCAGCCCCAGTTAATGCTGATGTGTGATATGGAATACGATGAGGACAGATGGCTTGGAGGAGTTGTATATATGCTTCACAGCAAAGCAAGACAAGAGTCAACATATGCAAGAGGACCACAAGTCGTTGGCGTTGCTTCTTTACCAGTCATTGATTGGGCATTTGGGGGGGGAATGATGGGATGGACAACGCAACACTTTGAAAGTTTTTCTTTGCCACCAAGCAGACTGAGTCAGCATAGACGGACTCAGTCCACCCTGTGACCGCATGATACCATCAATGACAAAGTATTTTACATACACATAACACATGACAACATGACATTTGAAATTACAATTACAATTTGGTTTGTGCTAACATATTACATATGTATTGACGTGCAAGATCACGCAATTCTGGATCCTTATCTAATCCAAGTGTGAGGTAACTATCAACATCTGCAATATTGCCATTGGAGAGGAGGCTGAGTGCTGGGACAATGTTGCCCGTTGGCAGCCAGTGACCATCCTTGATATCAGTGGCAAGGGTTTTGACTGCCAGTGACCGACGTGCATGCTCAGGAACCGTCATAAGCACAGGTACAACAGCACCTGTAGACGCATTCCCAAGTTGTTCATCAAGTGAGGGTGCGGCTTCAAGGGCAGGCTCGGGCTTGGGCTTGTTGAGAGCTTGCACAGTCGAGTCAAAGGACTCAATGACCCTGTTCATGACCGCTGACATACCAACGACAGCAGATGCCGCAGTGTCGGTCCTTCGTTTTTTGCTTGATGTTTCACTTATGGAGACGTGATCGGATCTATGCTTCCAAACTGAGAAGCAGGGTGAGAGGAGAGGCATTTGATAGTGAGGTTGATGAGAAACGCACCACCATCAAATTGAGATCCGAATGAGTTGGGGGACAGACAAGAAGTTGACTGGGATGGAGGATCTGAATCTGCATGAAGTGTTTTCTGTGTACCCCGATAGGCACTTTTGCCTTTGGATTTCGATCCAACGAGAGACTCCATAGCCTCACAATGTGACCAGCCCTTGTTGCGGTACTTCTTGGCACTTGGTTTTTTCTGCTAAGGTCAGACATTGTTAAAGAAGCAGGAGTTATACACACACCTTGACTAAATTGGCCCACTGCCCCTCCATTTCTAACCCTACATCCACTCCTTTCTCATCATCCCAGGGAAACCCAGACTGCAGCTTGAGGAAGGAGATGATACTGTATTCAGTCTTCAACTGTTGGACGGCATCAGCGTTGACGGAAGGGATGAAGTGGATGATACAGCACCCTGTTCCATTTTGTTTTGCATGTGCTCCCAGTCTTGATGCCACCCTTCTCACGAAGGGGGTTGATCTGAGAGGCTGCGTTGTTGA
The DNA here is from genome assembly GCA_025769875.1 of Russula earlei. Classification (NCBI taxonomy): domain Eukaryota; kingdom Fungi; phylum Basidiomycota; class Agaricomycetes; order Russulales; family Russulaceae; genus Russula; species Russula earlei. Next base: position 86,075 of record JAGFNK010000136.1, on the reverse strand, counting down.
AGATGTGGTCCTTGAACATAGAGTTGGAGGTCATTTCGTCCCTATGCTCCAAAAGAAAATCTAAAAAGGCTGCTTCATCCTTAGTTGTCCATGTGGCGTTACCATCTGCTTGACTTTCTCCCACAGAAGAATCAGAGGCTGAGCGGGTCTGCATCTATGATGGGGGTACTGAACAAAGGAGGTATGGAGGGAGGAGGGGATTAAAAAAAGAAGGTGAGAGAAAAACACACGCCACGCATACATGGAAAAAGACAACAGAGGGAAAGTCCCGAACAAGGCCAAGTACCGACTCCCGAGTCAACTCCAAGTATGCGGACATCTAACTTCACACACGCGAATATGCAATTACAACAAGTGAATTTGCAAATCTGGTGGGAAAGAGCTCATAATTATAATTAAAGAAATTATAATTAAAGAAACCTCGTATTAGTTAATCAAGTTATTGTTCATCATGCCTGTGACTCCTGTCACCCCCGGAAAATACCGAAATCCGAGTTCAAGTTCAAGATTCAAGAATTATTGGTTGGTAAATGGGGCCTAATGGAATAGACTAGGGCTGGTTCCACTAGCTATATGCGTTCAAGTCCATCGGGGACCTTGAACAACGCAGAGAGAGTAGAGGAAGGTAGGTCTTAAAGGAGGAGAGCTCTTCTCAGGGGAGTGAAGAGAGACTCTTAGGGAAGGAAGGGAAAAATGAAGAGTAGATGGTGGATGGTGTGTTGGGAGTTGATGAAATGGAGAGGTGGTTGTGGTTTAAGTTTGTGAGAGTGAAGTGGGTTGCAGGAGAATATGTTGGACAAGAGTAGGTTGGATTCTACAAGAGACCAAGCTTAGGGCTTTGGTCACAAAGTACTGAGCTTATATATACAGGAGAAGCGCAGCAATAGCTGCGCTTTGACTGTGCTACTAGTATAGTAGGAGTCATAATAAGTAGGAGTCATAGAAATGAGGTCACGAATGAGTCAGAACCAAGTAACTGTGCTGCACAGTAAGTGCACAGCATTGCAGAGTCAAAACTAAGAAGTGAATATAAATGGAAAGAGAACCAAACAAAGGGAAAGTAACAGCGATCCAGTGTTACCTGGACGTGTATGGATCACATGATAACACAGAAGGGAACACGAGACGTAAGAGATCACAAGACCAGTAAGTAAAGGGACGTACGCAAGCAAGCAGTCCATAGCAAGAGGTAAGAAGTAAACGTAAAAGGAAAATGGTGTAACACTTATACTGGATGTTAGAACTCACTGGTCATCAACTCACCAGATGCTTCATATGTTCCAATTGTCTTATTCATGGTCACTTAGCTTTCAATTAAGCACAGGTCCAGCTCTTGATTATCATGAAGTCATCAACACTTATGTTGCATGCTGCCATGATCTGCGTGATTATGAACTCTTTGAGGAGGACTGGGAAGGTATCACTTTGGTTGCAGGATGGCTTAAGTCCTTCCATTTGGCAACTACTCAAATGTCAGCTACACATCATCCCACACTCTCAAGCATGCACGCAATCTTCCGAGGGCTTCAAGAGCAAATCAAATATATTCTTACTCATCTTCCATCGTCAACTTCACCTGAGCTCATGCTTGGTCTCACAGATGCACACCACAAGTTGAGTGACTACTACTACAAGTTTGATGAGTCACTGTTGTATACTTGGGCTGCATGTATGTGGAATTTCTGCCCTTTTTCTGCATGCCTAAACTTATGTGCTATACTTAGTGCTTGATCCTCACATCTCATACGAAGGAATGAAATTTGATTATGCTGATGACAACATCCTTGCTGACTATCTGGATTCTGTGAAGGCATCACTCAACAACTGTTTCCAGGAGAATTGAAAATATGTCATGCCGCCTGTCCATGATCATCCCCATACCACTAGTCCATCAAAGACTTGTTCACAGTCTCACAATGAGTCTCCACAAAAGGTCAATTTTACTGCCCAATACAAGAAGCATGCCAGTGCAAGAAGGGACCAGCTTGAGGAGTACTTTAGGCTCCCCCATGAGGACTTTGATTCCTGTGATCCTGTTAGCTGGTAGGCTGGATGACGCTCACAAATTCCGGATCTTTTTGTCTTTGCTTGGGATCTCTTGGCAATTCCAGGTTAGAATTTCATTGATATGTGTTTATGTCAATTACTTATGTTGAAAACAAAAACTGCAGGTTCTGCTGTTGCTGTTGAAAGAATATTTTCAGGTGGGCGAGACACCATCTCATTACAAGGAGCCAGCCTACATCCAGAGACTATCCAGACATTGATGCTTGTCAAGCAGCACTTACATGTTATGCGATGCACCATCGATGACCTTATGGTTATAGGTAATGAATAATAGATATTATTGTCATTCATTGAGTTTAATCAAATTTTGCTTGACTGTAATAACCTGTAATGCCATATTATGGCCGTCTTCTACCCCATACCGTACTGTATAGGCTGCTGAAGTGGAAGCATATGGTACGGGTAACGGTATGGATAGTAGCTGTATACATACTGTATTGAGTACGGCCATAGCCATATACAGTACAGTTGGCAGCCCTAATGCCAAGCTTGGGTACAGTAACTTTTGAATTCAAGTAGTTCTCTTTTTGAACACATAGGTAAATTTAGAGTTAAGAAAGATTGTTCTGGTAAGTAGCAATGTAAATCAGTATTCCTAATATCAATACTATCAGGGGACTCAACAAGGGGTGATGCAAAAGGTTGGGAAGGTATGACAGGTGTAGAAATTTGATTGGTAAACAAAGGTATGTAGGTGTCAGGAGGAGTAGGAGGTAATGGTCTTTCTACAAGAAATCCTCTTGTGTTGGGAACTATTTCTCCAGAGGGTGGTTGCTGGGATGCTGCATGTCTTCTGTGTCGAGGAGCCAGGTACACTGATTAGGGAGGTGATAATCTCCTGGTGTCCACAGGGTAATCCTGTCAGGGGTAGGGGGCATGTCTGGTTGATAACCACATGTGCAATACTCTGCTTTGCAGTTACACCCTTCTGTCCATGGATTTGACTCAATTTCTTTGGTACTAGTAGACCAGCATTCTTGGCTGGTTGGAACTGTGGTTTGAACTGGTGTAAGGGGTCTGGGGATAAGGCTTGAGGCTTCTAGAGTTGCTGGGACTGAGTAATATGCAGGGGGACCAGTATATGAGGCATCTGGGCTGGTAATTGCCCACAGCTGGTTGTAGTCTGCATCATATAACCAAGAGTTAGTTTCCCAATCAAAGGTGTTGTGTATTCCTGGTACAACAGCAAGTTGAATGTAGGACTGGTTTTCTCTTTGTACTTGATTAAGTTGTAGGTGATAGAACTGGACAGTAAGGTGATAGTAACTGATATAGGTCCAGGCCAAATAGAATAGATGATATCCTGTTCTTAGGGAATGGACAATGAAGTGGTGACACAGTTGGATGATAGTAGTCCAGAGGTTTAAGTTGCTGGAACACAGGGATTGGTAGTCTACTGGTTGCCCTTGGATGTTCTTTGCTTGAGCAAGGTGCCAATACAGTAATTGTTGTCATGCTGGTGGCAGAAGTTGACTAAGGGGTTCAACGTATAATGTGTGTTTGTTGTGGCTTAAGAGTTGTCCAAATGGTGAGACTTCAAGGAACTCTTTGACAGCAAGATGGGGAAAGTCTTTGTGAGGGGGTTCAATTCCTGGTACATCGTGTAGGTTGGTTAAGCTGGTGACAGGGAATATAGTGGAAGTCCAAGTTCAATAGTGATTTAAATTTAAGATATGTCTAGTGATAGCATCTTCTTCTTCATCTTCTTCTAAGGCATATTCTTGAGGCACTTTAGTTAAGACAAGAACAAAACTTTATTCAATCTTTATTGAAGCATTACAAGGATGGTTCTTACTTTTTAAGAACTGTGCACAAGATCAATGGTCTGGAGGCAATAACTCTTGAGTACTTCAAGAGGGCTAGCAGGAATGCGAGGCATAAAGCAGAAGCAAAGTAGTGTAGGGTGAAAGTGTATAGTGTCCACAGTATAAGTCAAGTAATGGCATAGAGATATATGGTTTCCTTCTTCAAAATGTAAGCAACCAAATGAGAAAGCTAGGTGTCCATCCAGAAAGTCACACTGGTTGGAAAATCAACTTATGTGAATGACAAAACTGTAACATCTTGAATGACAGAATTTATTATTTTGAGACAAATGTGTAGCAAACAATTTGTGAGATTTCATTTTAGATTTTGTTACAATAGATTGCTGTTACAAAATGATGAAATAAGTAAATAGTGTTGACAAGATTTTAGAACATACATTATGTTATAAAAATTTTAAATTATTTTAAGATTTTGTGAGAAACAAAATTGTGAAAAATTGAAGCTACAAAATTTGGGTTTGGCCACCTTTTTCATAAACCCAAAATTTGCAGTTTCAGTTTTTCACAATTTTGTCTCACACAAAATCTTAAAATAATTTACAATTTTTGAAACATAATGTATGTTCTGAAATCCTGTCAATACCATTTACTAATTTCATCATTTTGTAACAGAAATCTATTGTAACAAAATCTAAAATGAATTTCCACAAATTGTTTTCTACATATTTGTATCAAAACAATAAATTCTGTTATTCAAAATGTTACAGTTTTGTCATGCACATAAGTTGATTTTTCAACCAGTGTCATGTACCAAAGATAAAGTAAAGGACCCTTCATAAGCTCAACAATATGTAACAGGTAGTGTAAGAAGTTTTCAAAATAGCAAGGTGTTAAAAATGTAAGCAATGTGGCCCAAGGGGAAGTCAGTGTCTGGGTGTATACTCCAACAGAGGAGCAGATGCCAAATGGTCCTAAGTTGAGTTCATGTGTGAGGGCAGAGTTGGAAGGTTCCACAGCAAAAGTGTGGATGATGTGTGAGTGGAACACTGTGGTGTATGTGTCAGTAAAGGTGGGATAAAGTAACTGGTCTATAGTAGGGATAAGTGACAGGTAGTCTTGATGTTTTAAGTTGTGGAGGGGTCACCACTGCTCATATGAACAATTGGTGGTGGGAAGGACAAAATACTGATGGGGGTGAAACTGGAATGCTGTGCAGAGGGGGTGATCAAGGAAGCCTTCAGGCAAGGGAGGATGATCTTCTTGCTGTTGGTCATTCTGCTGTAGTGGGGGCGTAGTGACAAAGTCACCTGGGACAGGCTGGGCAGTGGACAGAGGAGATGGTGGAGCTTCTGGGGAATAAATGTCAGTGAGGAGCAAGGATATGTTGACTGGTTTGAAGTTTTCTGTGAGAAGTCAAAGGGCAGTGCATGGAGTTGGTTGAAGAGGAGAAGGAAGACACAGGGAAGTATTGACAAGAGTGGGGGAGTTGGGAGTAGACACTTGAGCATCAGCTGGTCAATACAGGAATGATGAGAGACTGTCCAGATGTCAAGACACATACTGCTGATCACTTAGGACTCAGGAGCAGGTGGGCAAGGGTTGGAACAGACAATAAGTGGCATATAACATGTTGAACAAGAGGACAAGCCAAACAATGAGGAGGTACCAGATGGGGACTGGTATGTGTTGCAAGAGGCAGAGGCAAAGGTTGGAGGCCAGTGCAGTGAAAGGGCTTTAACAAGGTGGTTGTGGAAGAGTACCTTGGGAACAAGGGAAGTCTTTAAACTGAGCAGTCATGAGGGAGTACCCAGGAGGATGAGAGTATCACAAATGGACAGTCTGACAACTGCCATGTTACATTGGGGCTTATATACTAATTACAAGTCTGAGTATGAACTACAGAAAATAACTCAGACTCTTTGGACTGCTCCAATTGGATTCTAAGGGCATAAACCTGTTGTGTCAGACCTATGGGTGACTCAGGATGATTAGGGAGACTGTGGAGCAATGACATCATAATGATATCACTTGTGGAGCGCTTGGTGAGTGTATGAGGTCATAGTGGAGTTGCTCAGTCAGCCATGATGTCAGTGGCACTTTATGACATCATATGGATCATTCTAGGAGGTCTAGGAGTCCTTCCAGTGTTTTTGTACCAAGTGGCTCAGCAGCCATGTGGCTAGCACATGGTGGTTTACCCAGATAGGAAAGAGGGTGCTCAAGCAAGCCACAGGGGTTGGGGAATGAGGATTCCTTGTGATGTATGCTTGTGGAAGGGAGTAGTCATTGGAAATAGAGGTGGATAGAGGATACAAAGTGAAAAGTGTTGCGCAGCATAGAGCGCAGCTAACAGGCCAAGCAACCCACCTTAGAGGTTGTGCTAATGCTCAAGTGATATTGGGGTGTAGAGCGATATGTATACTCGTCTACAAGTATGGTATTTATACCTCTATGACCCAGGGCTGTTCCTAAGTCCAAAAGAGGTGACTACAGGTGTCCACTATATTGCGCATTAAGTGACGCGTGATGTGGAAATGTTCTAGACGCAGCATAAGGCTGCATCTTGTGATAGATAGCGTACTATGCGTAACCCTATTGCCATAAGCGCATATACTAAAGTTCTGTCTAACACGTAACATCTATGAGCGGATCTTGAACCTTGTATGAAGGTCTTCGCCTTCTTTGATCCGTTCGGGTTCCGGTTCAACAAAAAGGAGCTTTCTTGAGTAAAATAGGATGACCCAGGGCCAGGGCTTGGCCTTGGTTCACAACAGTGGCATGTTACTTTAAGCCTATGAGAGGATAGGGGGAAAAAGCCAGTTGATGGGGAGAAGCAGCAAGAGGAATTGCGACATGGCAAGGATAGAGATGACCTGGTCATGACCCAAGGATGTAATTTGCATGCACATGATAATTCTTGGGTCAAAAACACTATTGGGCTGCCTCAACACAGCCTATGGGCACACCTTGAGGGAAAAATAAGAAAGAAAGATGGTCAATTTCAGTTGTAATGTGTGTCCCATACATGTGCAGGCTGCCTGAGTCCAGCTTCACCAATTCATGCTTAAATCTCATAAAAAGGGTGGGGTTGCATAGCCCTCATTGAGCAGATTCAGAGGATATAAGTTCTGTTGAAATATATGCAGAGATGAGGGAGATATTTGACTTGCACATTGAGGGGGGATTTTGTGCCAAATTAGTGGTTTTTTTCAAGCTCTGCCAACTGCACTGAAAATAGCTATAAATCAATTATAGCAAATAGGCTTGGCGTACTTCTCAGTTGACTAGTCAGCATCAATTTTTACCCCTTGGATAATGGCAGAGGGAAGGTGGCACCCTTCCCAGGTGTGTTATAGCCCTCTGTTGGATGCAAGGCTCAGGATTGAGGAACTCAGCACACACCTCTTGGTGGTCAGGGGCTCAGTCATCACTGGCTGCATTCACTCTGTGCCTTTGTTTTCATGTATATCAGATCCTGGCAAGAGTGTAATGGGAGAACTATAGGCCATAGTGCATGTAATTATATTTTTCACACTTTTCCATGCTTGTTTTCCCCCTACATCCCGCTGCTTTTAGTGATATGCAGATGGAAGGTTTGTATATATTTTCGAATACAGAATTTACTTGTCCTTTAAATCAAACTTGTCCACAGTGCAGTATGTGTTCAAGGCTATAGTGAGTGAGGATGGCAGAAATGGGTTATTAGTGATGGAAAGAGGGGGGTTGGCAAAGCCATACTAGAATATTGTTACCAGAATTAATATGTTATGTCAAGTGGTTGACAAGTCAGGTGATGTCAGACCCTTCAATCAACTTGTTGAAATGTTGGAGAGTCATGATGGGATTGAAGTATGGCCTGGCTGGACTAAAAGAAGGGCATTTTCTCTCAGCAGAAACACCAACTTGATACAATTAATCAATACCTGAGGTAAACACGCTATCATATCAGTGAGACTAGCAGCATCAATGAGAGGTACGCGAAGTGTGATGAGTAAGGAGTACAGGATTTATCAAGAAATCACGCTAGAATCGGCCCATACTGGCAAAGAGGCCTGGCTTCTCCGGAGAGAGATAGTCAGTCGCACCCGACATGCGCGATCGACGGCGTCCAATCCATCCTGTGCATCCAACCATAAGGAGCAGGATCAGCGAAGCGAGTGTGATCCAGACTCCTATCAACCCACGTGTCAGCCATACCAGGAGAGGGGAAAAGGGAACTCGACAGAACCTGGAGCGGCGATGGATAGCGCTTGCACGTCATTGAGGCGATGGACACTGTTGTGCACGATGACATATAGGCCAACGTCGATTGCAAGCGCGATGAGGGTGAGAAGAGCTGCAATAACAGAGAGGAACGATGCAAATAGGGCCATCGTGACATGTGAAGAGAGGGAGAATAGGAGGGCGATGAAGGTTACTCCAGTGGCTACAAGCGAGACACTATCAGCGCCAGGAAGCGGGTTGAGCGGCCAACGGAGAGGGACGTGCCGACTGGATGCACAGCTAGACCACGAGTGGCCCCGACCCCAATGGTAACGTTGCTCGCAGCGGAGAGAAGCTGCACTGAGTAACCATATCCTGTGGAGACTGGCCTGAGCGAGAGGGAATGAATAGTGGGTAGTATGTGAAAGGCACCTGGGTCGACGCAAGTGCGATGACCTGTCTGAGAGCCATAGATACAGTACGCCCTGTCTCCGCGTCAGCTTGATCGGCAAGGAGGCCCAGACGCGTTCTCACCAGACACCAAACTGAAACAGCACGGAAATGAAAATTGGCACAGGTGGCGTGGGATGGGGGACGCACTCTGATCTCCTTTAGTCGACTCCGCATCCGTGGAGACATGTGGAGCGGCGCTGCCGGTGAAGTGGCAGCGCACGACATCGAGGGTCGGTAAGGCCGGAAGGGAGACGGACACGAGGAGCAAGAGGAGGAAGGCAAAGAAAAGGAAGAGGATGCCTGGGAGGAAGACGGCACGGGCTGGCATGAGCAGCGTGAAGGGTGACAGGGAGACGTGGACATCATGGCCGGAGCGCGACGCGATTTATAAAATTTGCAGACTGGAGCAGCTGGCAGCATGGTGCTGTGGTGCGGTGGCGTAAAACCGCGGAGCCTGCCTGTCTTGTTTTGTCAACACATTGACAACTTGACAAAGCTGGCGTCACCGCGTGGTTTGCCACCCCCTTCACCGAAATTTCACCATTTTTCTCCGAATAATGGATCTCCCTGTGGGGCTTTTCAGAGGACCATGGTATTGGCTTATCATACTAATATGGGCGAATACAGAATTACGCCTCGTCCTTCACTCGTTGCGTTTCCCTCCGTATCCGTCTCTCTATCTTTATGGTGCATTTCCCTTCCATCTCAAACTAGGTCGCGATTCAGCCAGCGTGTTACTAAATGGGCATGGCCATGGAGCACTAGATAAAGCAAGCCAGGAGAGGACCAAATAAAACCTGAGAGCGACGGAAGATAAAGCATTCAAGCACCTAAGCAACAGCCGCTACTGGTAGAGCCTGAGCTGATGAGGTGTGCGTCACACCCACGTCAGCGGCTTCAGAGCCAGCGAGGCCAGTGGATAGAGGGGGTGGAAAGAAGGTTCGGAGAGTGTAACGAGGCAGGTCGCTTTCGTCTCTCTTGAAGGCGAGAAACCAGAGCCAGACGAGTGGCGTCGCTAATGTTATGTATGTCGACCAGGACCCGAGGTCGCGCAGTTGAACGAAAGGTGCCATCTGGGTTCAGTAAATCTTCATTCAAGGATGCAGGCGGTGACGCGTCTTCAACAAGATGCTCGATAGACGGTAGTGAGAGGATAATGAGGGGGGGGTTCACGGGTATTTCAGCCTTGAATTGAGCTTCGCCGGTAGGAAGCAGAACGTTGATTGTGTCGGCTATGCTTGTGTCTTGTCCAAGTCTATCCTTCTCCCTTGCGGGTTGTGACAAGCCAGAAAAGAGCTGCCGAGATTCTGCGTGTTCCTTGGAAATAGAATCAATAGGTTGCCCGCACATGCCCCCAAAAATCGTGAAGACTCGTGTGCTGCATAATCGGCGTGGGATACACAGTTGGGAGCCAGTACGACAGTGATGTGGACCATCGTTATTAGACGAAGCTGTAGGTGATGATGCAATTAAGCCAATGGGGCGAGCGAACAACTGGCGGATTGATGCGGCCGAGGCTGAGGTAGCAAAAGAGAGCAACCCAACAGTTGCCCTTCCCCAGAAGAGACATCGCTCGACGCAGCGGAAAGGAAAATCCATTGACCGATCATGAGCGGAAGGACGCCTGAGGATGGGTAATACGTCAAGGTTGAGAATGCTTGAAGCAACAATCGTAGATCGTGCGATGAGTACGGAGACAGTCGGGGAAAACGTCGTCCGCCTCCTGCCCCTCCAAACTCCCCTGGATTGGAGAGCCGGTAGGCCGAAGATAGTGCGGCGTGTCGCATGGCTATGTATTGAACGGCGACAGCGAACGAAAAGCACGCAGGCTAAAATTGATCCAGATAAGAAGATAATCGAAAGTGACAAGGCAACAAAGGCCAGATCGAGTGCGGGATGGCGATCATCCGAGAAAGGCCGAGACTTGATCAGGGCTTGAGCTTGGGCGGGTGGCATACCTGCACTTGATGATGGGCGGCGAGTAGAAATTATCAGAAAGATAGACAGTTCAAGAGCACTAGATGCCGGGTGAAGAGCAGGGCCCCAAGACGACGTTAAACGTGAGATGAACTAGAAAACGAGGATGAGTCCAGACGGACGGATAGGTACAATTGCAATCTCACGTGGCAGTAGAATCTGACCAAGCTCAGGTTTAAATAAATGAAAAGGACCAAAAAACGGCCAGTAAGGTGTTCAGGACGAAGAGAGAGGCTAGACTGCTCACGGAAGGAGGAGGGCCGCGGACACTTGTGCTGGCCCTCGGCCTGGGCGGCTCAAACGTAAGATGTGGGGGCAAGGGGGGATGCACGGTCTACAGGTCTCAGACCTCAGATCCCTCACTCTTTCCTTTCGCTTCTCGCTTCCACTCGCACGTCGAGCCAGATACCAGCCAGGTCTCCACAGTCACGAAGGGCAGGAAGAGCAAGTCATTAGTGAATCCTCATTCGATTTTTTTTCCTGCCTCCCTCGTTCGACACCTCCATTGTATATCGTCAGTGCTTGCCCAAGGGTGCGTATACTACTGTCTCTCCGCTCCTAGAAACCTCCTGCTGGCAGCAGGCATGCAGCCACCGCGTGGCCCGAACGGACAAAGTCGGACCGTTACGTGTAAATAATTCTACTTAGTTGCCGTTCGGTTTTTCCCCCACTCCCTGTTTATACACAAGACGAGGTTAGTACTACCACATTCCCTTACCACCCACTTAAACTAATAGCCATCACTCTACAAGGTAGATAACTGACCGATACAGTCTGCCATACACAAGACTGAGTCATCACTCTACATCCGGGTCCACAAATCACGATTTTTCCGAATGCTACAAATCACAGCCACACGCAATCCACATCTGCTATTGGTACTACTGTGGTGATCCGGTGCGACATGGAGCCACAACTCGTCGTTGCACATCATACAACTTGAGCCATCATGGTTTCACGGTGTCCCCCCGCTGCTCACAGGGTTAACAAGATCCAACTGCTCAATGTCTGGGACAACCTCCGAATCTTCTTTCCTACCCTCGTTTACCGCGGGGGTTCTCTCTGTCGTTGCCGTCGGCGCCTTGGCGTCCGTTGCCTTCTTTTCATGGCGTTATTATACCCGTCGACGCAGGCTCGTACAATCAAATAACGCAATCCCTTTAACAACTCTTGAAGACGGGTTTAAAGCGTCGGACGTGTTTGACCGCACCGGTCGCGGTCCCAACATACTGGGTGGAATCTCTCCATCATCAGCTGAGAGGGTCGACAAGTCAATGAGACCTCAAGGCCAATCCTTGACTCAAGCAGGAACTGGCCATGGTGCTCCGAGCGACGTGCAGCGTCCTGCTTCGAGGGTTTCGCGAAGCTCAGCCTATATCGTCAATACCCCGACCACCAAAAGAGTCGAAGGGGTCGAAGATCATACCCAACGCGAGGACGTTTCTAATCACACCACTTTGGGAAACGATGGTGACGTGGCCGCCGAACGTGACGGACGATTCGTTTCCTCCTCTACGCAAAGGATCCCCGCTCTGCCTCCAGTTTTACCAGCGTCGGTATCTGGTGCTAGGCTTTCTATGTCCACCGTGTGGAGCCAGGAGAGCATGTGGCCACGAGAGAAGAAGCCCGATGTCCCCTTGCCTCCCCTTGCATACCTACCAGCCCTCCCACGAAGAGTAGCATTTCAATCCCCCACTGGTTCTGGTTCCCAAAACCGGCGCTCGACGAGCTCTCTTCCCCGTAGCGTTGGGCAATCTGACATTGAGGATTATTAACGGTGGTGGACAAGAGATCGTTAGCTATGATTAGTCGCCTGTAAAGCAGTAGCTACTAGCGCGCGACCAACGAAGGCCAGTGACGTATGGGCGGTCATGTTTTTGAAATTCCGGCCCGCGGCCTGCGCGTCTCCTGCTCGTACTCGTTCCCATTCCCCATCATTTTCAACCTGTCTCCCAGTGGTCGAGTACAAGGTGAGGCAGCGCATCAACGATCACCGAGAGCAAGCAGGACCCTCCTTCATACAACACGTCAGTCGGCCGAGGGTGCCAGACACGTTCACTCAGTTGTGCCAATATTGGTGTCAGCTCATGTGACACACGCTCCTCGCCTGGTTTGCACATCCTCGTACGAATGCTCCCAGTTGTTCTCAATGACCTCGAAACCACCTGCAATATCCCCGGGCAGCTCGGGCTCTGTCGCGCTAGCCCGACACCCGCCATCCATCGACCTCTCCAACAAACTTCTGTCCTCGGCCATCCCTCTTCCACCTAACGCTTCCATCCTGTATGCCGTATTCTCTCCGACCACCTCTCCCACACTTCATGCCGATACCATCGAGCGCGCACGAACGCTCATCTTTGATACCGGAAAACCATCCCTTCTCGACTCTCTTCTCTGCACCACTCACGTCGGACACGGCGGACAGCAGCTCTACGTCTTCTCAATCCTCCCTTCTGACGGGGAATATAATCCATCCGACACTTTCAAGGCCTTGCAGTTCGATGGTTTGATCTGTGAGTCCCCCGAGTACACAATTCAATCACGCACCTCGATACATTTCTTGCGGCCACTTTATCTGGTGTTCCACACCGTACTGACTTCGCGTCCCACATAGCCTCGCAGATACACTCTTTCCGCCCTTCTGACACTCACAGTTCCAAGCAGGCATCCTTTACCAAAGAACCCGTCATCCAAGCCCAAGAATTTATCGTCTAGCCCACAGCAAACTGAACACCCCCCCTCCCCTCTCTCATCACAAAACCTCCGGATACCCCACATACACTGTTCGTCAAGGCCGTGCAGGAGAGGCTGATCAATGATATATGTTCTGTGCAAGACCATGATCGAATATTGTGTAGGCTCAATGGTGGATTTCTTATATTCCCGCAACATTCAACGTCAGGCTGGGGTACGGGTTGGGAGCATCATGCGCAGAACAGGTACCCATCACATTTTTCAGAACTTCTGATGATGATTAATGCGTTAGACAGGTCCATTGATCCACACTCACCTCCACGTCACATTACACCACACGCATATTCCTCGTCCGACCCTTGCTTTGTCCAACGCACTACCTTCCTATCTCGTCAATCGCGCCCACTCCCACCAGGCACCCCCATTACCCTACTTCCGTACGGAACGCCCGCCTACTTCCTTACGTCATACAACGGTCCCACCGCTATCATTACGGCGCAATTTGCCCAGTCATTAATCGGCCTTGGCTGTGAGAGTTGGGTGGCGCTAGCCTCGAAGCCGGCTGGTCCTCCGACCCTGGGCGCAAGTCCAGGGAGCCGCACAACGTCGTGTGACCCGCGGTTACCTGATTGCATGGATAGAGGTGCAAAACAAGCAAGGGGAAGATAAAGGTGTCATGGTCATCTGGCCGATCTCGCTCGCGGTCTCTTTTCTTCCGACTTCGGCATCACCACATGCCTCTCATCAACTCACTCATGTCCCTGATTTACCATCGCAGCTTCAACCATCGCCGCCCCAGCCTGCAGCGGCCAGTGCCTGCTGGCTCACTCATCACTGCATTTGCGGCTTCTCCTATCTCGCCGCTCGGACGTAGTCCGCCACCGCCATCAACCCCTTCTGACTTACCTCCGGCCCTAACTCGTCGGTCTAATGTACTTGGCGCCACATCGCATAAACTCACCGTCAGCGGACTCTCATCCTTTCAGTTCGACCCTGATTCGTCGTCACGTGATGACATCTGCGCGATTGCCGGCGAGGCCGGTGAGTACATTGAGGCCGTTGTAAAGGAACGGGAACGAGAACGAGAACGCTTGAGAAGAGAACGTGAAAGCTCTGGTCCAAGTGTTGATGCTTCACCAGCCCGGGCTATCAGCAACGTGAATACCCCAGGGTCGGTTAGTATCTCTTCACCCACGTCGGCGACTTTGATCGCTACCATAAACTCGCCAACGATGATGGGCCCAGATGGTGCGATTTCGTCCGTTGCTGCCTTAGTTCCCCTCTCCCTTCCCCTCTCCAGTGCGGCCGACCTTCCTGCCCAGCAACCATTCTATCCTTCCCCACCTCAGGCGACCACTCTGCCATCTTCGGTAGAAAACACTTCCCAATCTCTCTCTGTGTCATCCACAGTCGTGCAGCCGATTGCTCCCCCAGTGGAGTCCTCTGCTTCTACTATCGCTTCCTCGCCTGATGCAGTGACATTTTCTGCTGCGTCTGCTCCGGTACCTTCGTTCGATACATTTCCCGGCTTTGAAAATTGGCCCCAAGATGCCGCGTCTTGGCAATCAACAGGTGGGATCCTCGATATGTCTCTTGGTGATGTTAGCATCAATGTGGACATGGGTCTCGGTTCACTTCCCTATAGCGTCGACCCCATTGCCAGTGGTGGAGGCGGTGGGTGGGGAACGAGCGACATGGGGCCCATGGACATTGATGGCGCTGGTATCGACGACATCTTCACGGAGGCGGATTTCGAATTCTGGGACGATGGCAAGCCCCAACAATCTGGTATCTCAACAACGTCATCGTCCGTGCCTCCTCCACTCAGCATAAACAATGGAACGAATTTGACACAGACGGCATGTCCATCTCCACTTGGCATCTCCCCTCAAATCTTTGAAGATACCAAGCCATCTGCCATCATATCTTCGTCCCATACGCCCCTGTGGCCGCCAAGTGCTCTTACGGGCGGTTTTGCCCATCAGGGTAGTGTGTTGGATGCTGCCGTGGAACTGATCCCCTCGCCAACCAAAACTCTGTCCCCTCCTTCTGGCCCCGCGACACCCAGCAACGTAACACTCGACCCCGCAGTCCGCCTCATGCCACGATCGCCATTGGGTGGAGGAATTTTTGACGCAATACCGTTTGCTTCGACCTATCGTGTGGCGGATGGGAAGTACACAGCTGGAAAGTTTGCTCTATCCAGTCCACCAGATGAAGAAGACAGAACGCAGTTGATAGCTGGACCATCGTCGCCTCGGGAAGGCGGCTGGTGGGATCGCTACAAAACTGCAACGGATCCACGTGAGGGTGTCGTGCGCAAGCTTAAGGATATCAAACGCAAGACCGCGTTAAATGGCAACCCTGAAACTTCAGACTGGGTTCGAGGTCTGCAGGAATGGACGCGGAATGTCATGCAAACACCACCTCCAGAGGAAGGCTATGCTCTATCTGACGACAGCGAGACGGACGACAGCGAAGATGAAGATATGCAGGTGGATGAGGGTGATGGTGAAGTAATGTCGCCAATAACAGGTCCGCGGCCATTTACGCCATTACCGTCTTACCTCCCATCCGGACCGGCATTGCTGCGGACCCAATTCCAACATAGCCTGTTACTAGGACTCAGTACACCCTTACGCCCATCGCCTGCTGCCCCATCCCCTTCTGGGCAAACACCTAGTGCGGCTCTGCTGTCGGTGCCCACACCCGTGTCACCTGCCGCGCTACTCGGTGCAGCCTCGGAGAAGTCCAAATCGTTGGAAGCGGCGGCGCAGATCCTCGCGAAAGAAGTTGTCGAGAGTGCTACATGGAATGACGCGTGGCGCGCAAACGCTGTCGACTGCTGGGCAGAACACCGCTGCGCAACGGAGGTGTGGCAGGCAGACGTGCGTATCGTGGCCAAGGCACTTGGGACGCTACCCGGACTAGAGGGCCCCCTTGATCTTCAATCTGTCTTCACGTCGGAGGACGGGGTAAAACCCGTCCTGGAACAGATCGAGCCTCCGTTCTTTTCTGTCGCCAAATCGGACTCGATCATCCAGGTGCTCCCAAGTGCGCTTCGCTTCTGGGATAAATTAGGGTTGAGTCCACGGGCAGGGAAGAAGGACGTCTGTGCATTTGTCTTTTTTGAAGAACTTGACGAGACCAGAGTTAATGCCGTTGACAAGTGGCTCCAGTGGGTCTCTTCGACGTATACGGTGGGTGACGCAGTGATCCAGTCGAGCCAGCACTTTTGACTGACTCACTTTGAAGAGACATAACTTTGGGGAACATGAGCGCGGAAAGTCAAGTAGCTGTGTGAGGGATGGTCTTATTCCCGTCAAGTTCGAGACTTTCCGCAAGATGCTGGGTAAGTTCAGCGTTTGGTCCTTGCCTTCGGTGACTTATTAAATATATGATGATAGCATCCTTCGTCTCGAACAACTTGCCACCCACCAGCTCTAACTACGTCTTCTATATCGCCATGCCCTCATCAACCATCTCCATCTCCAGTCAGACTTTGCGGCAAGTATTCTCGGCTGTCAAGCGGGCTCAGAAGATGCATCCAGGGGAGCAAATTCTCTTTCAATTTGTCCCCGCTCAATCGGTGTACTCTCTCAAATTCTCCTCTGGGGACCGTGATGGAGTGTTTGCGTTTGCATGTTCCATCTACAATCGAATTCTATTACCCGTCGACCGGGAGATGTCTCGACAGGTCATTGACAACAGCCTACGCACGCGCGATTTCTTCCTAGAGCCTGCATTCTCCCTCGCACGGCCACCTCATACCAAAGTTCGATTCGTGCGACAGTTTCCCGTCCTAGCACTGGACGTCGTTGACAGGCACACCCTGTTCCACGTTGGTTACCAACTGTCCAGCTGCGGGAAATGGCTTCTTGCGTGTTGCGTTGACCAGCGGGGGGAAGCACACGACTGCACTGTCTGGTTGCTTCCGAGTGAATCACCAGAGGCATTCATCGCACAACACATGTGGACATTCGCTGTGACCGTTGCGAAGC
Source organism: Russula earlei (assembly GCA_025769875.1). Lineage (NCBI taxonomy): Eukaryota > Fungi > Basidiomycota > Agaricomycetes > Russulales > Russulaceae > Russula > Russula earlei. Next base: position 68,914 of record JAGFNK010000136.1, on the reverse strand, counting down.
GGGCAAATGTGGAGTGGCGTATAATCATTGCCAAACTCGGGACGATGAGCATCCGGGAGCTCGAAGGTCAGTTGGGCATTACATGATCTGCCAAAGCGTCGACTGATATCTTTCGGAAGCGTGGATGCACCTGCTCGATAGATCTGTGCCGTCGTGCAGGGAGCTTCCCATGGTTCATGTCAGTTTGATGCGCGTCGAGGTTGACAGGACGTGGTCTTTCATTGAACCCCACGGAGGCACAAAGCGCCCGATGCCAGAGAGTCGTACCTCGAAGATGTCCTCAGGCAACGTTATGATCGACTCTTCCTCGGCTACATACCTCCTCAATCACAGCGCGCAGTTGGATTCCCTTCCCTCCAATTCGGTCGGCGACTTTGAGAATGCCCAACCCTATGTTGCGGATTCTTCCGACGCTAACTCACCCGACGAGCGACACGTTCGGCCACTCCGTACAACTACGCTTATCAGAATACCGGGTGATGCCGGCTTTACCTCGATCGCATTGTTACATTTGCACCAGCTGCATTGCACGCGGTCGCATCGCTCATCGCTCACAGTTTCCGACTCGGACACATTGCAGGACGTGTGTCGGAATTATCACGAGCTCTCGGTCCTCGCCCATTCGCGATGGCTCAAGGCAAATCCGATCTTACCATTCCATTTGGGCGCGGTGGAGATCATGGGTCATGCGTTGAGCGGTAGCCTCTCTCCTGAGGTTTGAGGCTTGCGCCGTGACTCGATTGCGTTTCTTGTACTTCATTCATTCTTGCTGATTTCGCATTATCATTTTTCTATCAAGTTTGTTTGTGAGTTTAATCGCAATTTGGATCATGCATTTCGTCGTGCACATCGTATTATGCTTTACTTTTACTTAACCTAGCTGTTGTAGAGAGGGACCTGGGCAATGTACTACTACTATCATCATTGATAGCTACAATAATGTCACTGCAACCTGCGCGATATCTCTCATATGCAGAAGCGCCAGAACAACGAAGTCGGATCAAAGAAGCGTTTTAGCTCGGGGAACCAGCTAAGGTCTGAATAGGCGTGCGCAATCCCCTCCGCCGGTCGACCCACGGCAGGACCACTGGACGAACACGCCCTGGCCATGTACGGTACCAGGCTCGGGGGCGTAACGTCTACGGCCTGAGCCCCACTCCTGCCGGTTGTACCGGAGAACAAGAGAAAGGACAACAACAAGAGAAATCGTGGCAATGCGGCGGTGGGTGGCGGCACCGATGTTTGAATCGTTGTTCTCTGTGTTTGGCGAGGATCGCGTCGATAGAGAACCTTCCTCTGCGGCTAACGGAACTCGTTCTCTGGGGTTGTTGGATCCTGGCTTCACGGACGGACGGACGGACGGTCGGTCGGTCGGTCGGTCGGTCGAGCGTCATCATGAACGCCCCCGCTCAACGCCACTGCGGCCAGCCATTTGAGGCTTCGATGCGGGCAGAAGATCGAGTGGAGGTGGACTCGATGATATGCTTTTGACGCAGCATGCGGTGATGCGGTGGCTTGAAATAACATGGTAGCTATCGTTGTTGTGACTTAACCGAGTCGCGCCTCGAGCGCCGACTGGTTCATAGCCCGGCGGCGTTAACCGCTCACGGCCTCGCCCTCATATATTGCCGCTAGCTAGGAGTACTAGGTACATAAGAGCGTCGTATCCACAGTAGACACTTCAGCTTTTCGAATGACATTAATTCATGATCCCATTGCGAGCATTCTTTCAGAAAACAACCAAGGGTAAGTGAGCATAGTAGTAGTGCGAAGTGCACAAATGATTTATGCGAGGATCCCAAGTCGAAACAACTTCTTTAAATGATCACGGGAAGTCAGAAGGAAAGACTGAAGCCGCGGGAAGCCTCAGGCTAAGAACTGGGCAGAAAATGAAAATGACGCGGTCGAAGATCACCTGCGCGTTCAAATGGGCTGAAAATGCATGATGTCCCTCACTGATTGTCGCCTCGTTAGCATGGTATGGAGGTGACATCGAGGATGACTGAATACCGATGAGGGGCATATCACTGGGTAACGGGAGGTGAGAAAACGTAAAAGGCAGGAAGGAAGGAAGGAAGGAAGGAAGGAAGGAAGGAAGGAAGGAAGGAAGGAGCAAGGGGGGAGGCGATCAGAGCAATGTCGTTTTGCGACAGCACTGACCGCAGTGCTAGACGACGCATGAGAGGAAGTCTCGTAGGATCGGACAGTCAAGTTGCAGCAGCCGAGTTGAACGAGGCTGTACCGACGTGCCGGTTGCTGCGATGGGGGCTTTGATATGGGAAATGAGAGGAAGGGATGGGCGAGAACACGGATGCAAACGCGAGATGGGCGAGAGGGACGACGGCTTCGCGCGGACGTTCGCACCGGGGGAAATTACATTCGCGAATGTATCGTATCGTCCTCGAAGATGAAGACGAGCAAGGCAGTCCAGTAGCTAAGGAGAAGAAAGCGAAGTACCCAAAAACGGATCGTGCGCGTAGCCGAGATGGGATCGGAGAGGAGTCAACTAAACGATATGAAAAGAAACTACTAAAAGAGGGTGACATTGAAGTGGTCAGAGTCAGAGGAGAGCGGGAATGTACACTAATGGACTAGAACACACCGCGTGTTCCGATACGGCGATCCCGAGCCCATCCAAGGCTAGCTGAACATCTCGCCTTGCAAAGCGTTAGAGGTCGCTGGGGCGAGGAGGGCAGGAGAATCCAGGAGCTGCAGGATCTGGAGGCGGTGTCCGAGGAAAGAGTTGGGTTCAAGACATGTCACTGAGTGGTGTCTGCTTTTCAGATGACAATATTGAACAGATAAATCATCAGGCCAGTGAGAGAAAACCGAGGGAAAGGTGCACCAGTGCAGGCAATGCTTCGACTACCTAGTGAACACGAAACTTGTTGATACCATTCGCAAAGTATGCGCGCACCCGTGCCCGATTGACTGCTCTGTGACGCGCAGGCTGACTGTGTTTGATGTATCGACGAGCCCACTGTTGCAATGATGTCGCCAGCATCGCACATGAAAGGCTGATAACCAAGCTCGAGAACCAGAGGGAGTTCACCCAGACAGCATATCTCGATGGAGAGGTTGCACCACAGAGGAAGGGGATGCATTGGGATCAGCTTGAAGTTGATACATCTTCTCGAGATAGAAAGCAGACGTATCAAGGGAGCTGGGTCTGAGGTCCTGGACAGAGAGAACGACGAGTGCTGCGAGGACGGCGGAGAATGAACCGTTCAGTTCACGGTTTGGATCAATAGGCAGTGATATAGATAGGGACTCGCTGGCGCACGAAGATGAGCATCCCATCTGCGACCTTCTGCCAGTCTTCGACCATCTCTTTATCGTCTTCCTCTGGAATCTTTGAGTATATGGTGTAGAGAGATTCTGAGTTATCGCCTAAATAGGTCGCGCCATGTGGTGGCTCGTCATCTATATACATGCGGGTGAGTTTGTTGAAGGGCATTTGACCTGCGGTGGAGAACCTACCAGGGACATTTCCAACGATTTTGCTTTCGAGATCTTTTGGTCCCGTTTGAGACATTGAGAAGAGTACGGGACGTAGGAAGAGTGGGCATTTGAGAGGTTGTTGGTGGATGCAATTCAAGTTGAAGGCTTACTTTCGAGCCGAGCCGGTGACAGCACTAACTGTAGTGAGGATGTAAATTTTCTATCATAGTCTTGTGCTGCTCTTTATACAGATAGTATGACTATTCTCGGAAGCCCCTCGTTTCGCCGGACCGGCAGGGCTCTGCGAATCGTGACGTTAGAAAAGTTGGTTCATATTGAGAGTGCCGTTCAACAGAGAAACAGTACTCACCACAATCCGACGCGGCTTGCGGCCTGGGCTGCCGCAGACGAACTTCGGCCCTCCAGCCATCCGTGCCACCCCCTGGTGGTGGTGGGTCTCGCCCCGTGTTAGCGGGAGGTAGATATCTCAACGTGCGGCGAATGTCCGCCTTGGCTCGTGCCTCGAATAATGGGTTATGCCACCACAGCGAGCTCCCATCGCTTCTCTCGACGCTCTCGCCTTTATTGGGAGTAGGCAGGTGGTGGTGGGACAGCGAAAGGTCGAATAGGATGAGAACAACATGCTTTGGATAAAGGTTTCAATGGGGAGGGTGGGTGCAAACCGTGCTATTGGCTTGAAGCGAGCACGTACCTCAGGGGAGCTCGGTCGTATGTGCCTTATCACAATGTCCTCGCTCATCGCTATGGGATCGGGAGAGGACGCGGATGGTGTATTCACGGTCTTCGGCAAAGGAATATTTCCTGTTTGAAGGACGCGCCACTATCGCGGCGCATTTGGAAGTAAAGATCTGCAAGCGACGTGATTGTCGCTTGAGTGGGACCTGGAACAGAGCTTGGGACTCGTGCAGCGATCTTCGCACGCTTTTGTCCTTTCCTGAGCCTCGCGAAGCTGCGAGATATTCACGCTACAAGGTGAAGAGTCCCATGTGGATATGCTGGAAGTCCGGGATACTCAAGGACGTACGAGCTCTCATCGACCATACTTTCTGTCACAGGTGAGGGTGAGCTTGAGAGTATCATGCCTGCCTGCCTCCGCCACGTCATCTTGCCTAGTTTTCCGCTCCAACTTGCAGATTGCATCTTTATTCACCGTCAGACACCAGTGCTCACCTCGCTATGTCTGAGCGGAGAACGTACCTGGAACATTTTCCAACATTTCCACTCTCTGGATCTTGGGTTCCAGTGAGAAGAGTAGATGTTGGGTCGTTGGTGGATGCCGTTCAAGTTGAAGGCTCCCGTACACACGGGGATGTGATCGAGATTGCCGTAGAACCATCGACGCCGAATCGTGTCATTGGCCTCGCCCTGAACCTGAACATCATCCCAACAATGATGGCCTCTTGGTGCGCGTCGAAAGAATTCGCGAAAACGAATTTTGATACTGGTTCTCCTTCAAGAAGCCAGCAAGCTGCGCCCTTACTATCAGGGCAGTTCTAGTACGTTTACGCTCAAGGCCCAACTCTACCTCGCTTTTCCCTCGCTTCCCCACTTGTGGTTCTGCTTCCAACGTCGACAATGACCGTGTGTCAAACTTGAGCCAGTCCACACGTCGAGAAGGGATGCACTGTCTAGCTGCTCCGCTCGTATCCCCCCAGTGACTGTCAATGATAAGTGAAACCCTACTGTCTTAGGGCATGAAAGTAACCGAGGAGTTCTTCATTGTCTCACATCTACCTCAAACAGTATCTGAAAAAGGTAACTGACGAGTTCGACTTATCTTCGCGCTGATGTTAGGCCCGACTCGGAAGCAGCAACGTCTCGCTGGAGCTCACCCGTTCACGACCACACCGCCAAGCGCTTGGGTCACTGTGTCCCCTTGCGGAGGATGTTTATGTGGTCTACTCTGTGTCGTCGGTTGTTACCGGGCTATGCGCTCCGTCTCAGATCAATAACTTTTTGGGCTCAATGACACGCTCCCAGCGCCCTTTTTGTTCTTCAGTTTGCGACGGAACAAGGGGGGGAAAAAAGCTCCGATGACTGTTTGTGGAAATGCCTTTTTTTGACAGATACACCCGACACATCAGCACAATGATGGTATGATTGCCACAGACACGCAGGCGGCGTCTCGCCCTCTTGCGTTCAGGCGCTAATACTTACACGGATCGTTGAGATCCTGTACGTAGGCTGTTCCCAGCACTCCACCGAGTACACGAGGCGATCCATAGCCGGCCGGGCGGAGAACAGCACGATCAAAGCACGCGGAGGCCACGTACCGAAAAGGTACTGAACTATAGGCGCCACCCCGCAAGCGAGCCTCCAGGCCGGGTGGTGGGGGGGGGACCCCCACGTTAAAAAGCACGTCCGCATCGCCCTCCACACCTCGATTTTCTTCCGCGTCTCACTCGCAGTAAAACCCCAACAGATCAACGCATGATGGATTTTGACATCCCCAGCGACAGCGCGCTGTGGTCATATCTCGCGCCACAAGAGAATCAAACGAGCGTATGGTCCGAGACCGCGGACAATGTGCAACCCGTCAACTTTGACTCGCTTTCAGGCAGTTCTGCTGTGGGCATCATCTCATCTCCCGGGCGTGTAAAAGGTTACTCACATCTCACTGTTACAGGACATCGATTGGAACACTCTGTTAGATGTTGTCGGAAACCTGCCCAATGGCGGCGGCGCTTTTACCGCGATCGACGATACCTTCCCCACGACGTCCACCCCTTTCCCCAACTCCTTCGAACATTTTGGTGGTTTCGACTACCTGGACACCGTGCGTGCACAATGCCCTGTCGTCGACCGACGACAATTGACTTGGTTTGTCGCGTTACAGGACTTCCATGCTCCTTGGCAGATGCCGACGCCGCGTAGGTCGCAATGCTTTCTTTCTTATGGGCTTGTCTTCACGCAATCCAAAGCTTTTTCAGAAGTAGATTCTGTACCATCGTCGGCGAGCGACGATACCTGGGCTGAACTTACCCCCGAGCCCTCCCAACCGCCGCTGCAGGTGTTGGACAGCGTGAGCACGAATCATACGAGCGTTAAGGTTCCGCCTAGATTGACATGCTGGCAGGTCCCGGTCTCAAACGGATTCGTGGCACCGGCCGCCACTTCTCAGGTCGACTCGACCTGGCCACTCGACCTCGGCCAGTTCCCGTGGCTGCTGGATTACCTTGATATATATCAGAGCGCAGCAGGGCCAATACCATCCACCTACGATGCAGGGTCATTTGTTCTCGATGGGTTTCAATCTTCGTACGTATTATCTTCGGTTCCGTGTCCTGCCTACGGGTCGACGTGATGGCCATGACTGATGCTGCGGCCTCCAGGTTTCAAGCAGGGTGCGGGCAGGCCGGGCTCTACTTACCCGCCTCTTTCGCACCGGCGTCCAACCAGGACGCGTTCGTGGTGCCGCAGACCCTCCTTGGCAAACGACGTCGAGACGAGGACGATGCCCTCGAAGACGCGAGCTCAGAGGCGAATAACAGCCAAGGACGACACGTGCGCCAGAAGGACAAGGCCAAGATGGCCACTACGATCAGGGTCTTGGATGCGGGACGGTCCACAAACAGGGCTCGTCACAAACCTGCCACCAGGACCCTGACCGAAACAAATAGTGAATCCGAGGTTGTGGGACGTGGAGCGGAGAGGCTCGCGACCCCGAACGCGCAAGGAGTTTACCATTCATTCCTGCAGGGGCCAAATGACCAGCAGGAATCGATGAGTACAATTGCGCAGGAAGAGCTACCTTGGGTTGAGGGGAGAGAGCAGGGAGCGGCGTGGCTCCACACAGGCAGCATGGTGCAGCAACAAGAAGCCAATAGCGCGAACGACGGGGATCTGGAGGAGGAGAGATATCCGTTCCGGATCTCAAAACGGCTCAACGAGAGGCATCGGTCGATGCTCGAGGCCACGGCGGCCGACTGGGCACGCGGGGCCGTCCGCGCACCCAAATGCCGACTCTGTCCCGACGCCGATTTTTCGAATTGGGAAGATTACAAAAGACACTCCGACACTGCGGAGGCGCACCCTCGCAGCATCTCCTTCTGCGAGTTGTGCGGGGATTACTTTGCGCGTGGCGACTCGCTGGTCCGGCACCGCAAGAACCCGCCGCCCGAGTGCCTCAACGTCAGCCCGGAGGTGGCCGAGAACAAGCGTGCGGCGACGCGGAAAGCACACCAGGAGTTTGCAGAGGGTCTAGTTAGCCTGTTGAAGTTGGATGAGGTGAAGGGATTCAGGTATTTTTCGGAGAAAATGAAGGGAATGTACCCCAGGTCGTCGAAGAGGGGGTGGAGGCAAAGGCGCCTCCAAGCATCCGACTAAATATCCTTTTTCTTCTCATATTCTCATTTTGACGGTCCTGCTGCAAGGAAGGAATTTGCGGTGGTGCACCACGGACGACTGTAGTGTATACTTGTTCTTGCTGTCATGTTCTACCTCACTTGCTTCCTCGTTGTATATATATCAGAAGTGATCCCGATCTGAGACGGCTCTGAGTCCATCATCCAGATGTTACGCACCGTGTATCCCCTTCCGTCGGGCACAGCTTGCTGATTGCACCCAATACACCACTGGAGTCGCGACTAGGAAAAGAAAAAAAAAAAGGCGAAGGGCATATTGGGACAATCAATCGATTGATACGTATCAGCGGTCGAATAACAGACGGCCATTTATACGCGCGTCGGACTCGGACTTAGCACGCCTTGGTCTTCTTGCCACGCTGCCGCAACGTGAACAAGGAGTATCCTATACGGGATGAGGAACGCAGACTCTGCACCGAAACGTCGAAGAAAATATAATATTGTCCTCTCTCCACAAGAGCCATATAAAAAAATAAAACACTTGGTCACGCGCGCGGCCGCACACAAGCCCCCTCGCCACAAGCCAGCCGGATCTTTTTTGATCGCTTGTCCCTCACACCAGACATCGTCGACGCGTTTCTTGTCGGTTGGAGGGGGCACTCTCGGTCGGAGGGATCAGGGGGGGGGGAGGGGAGAACGCGCAATCGATCGGACTCGCAAAGGCGCGTCCGATTCGACGTCGAATTGTCCACTTTGGAGTACAAGGACAAAATATGCAGGCGCCTACATCGATGCGGAAAACTTTTTACGTCGTTAAAACTTGCTGCTCGCAGCTGTGCGTGTTGTCCTTCTGTTCTTTTACGCAACCAATATCAAATCTCACGTCAGTAGTCGTGTTTGGTTGTCTGCCTGCAACTCCTCACACACTCACGTGCTATTTGGAGTGACGTCTGCAATGAATGACGGATGGCAATCCTCGCCAGCCCACCTCTCACATCCATCACATGGGAAACAACTAGCCCATTAAACCCACCCTACCATCTCGATCACCATGTATCGCCGCATCACGCTCAGGTTTTCCACCATTCGCGATGCCGCTCAGAGTATTCAACAGCCCCTCGCGCACTCCCACACGCGCACCTCGCCACAGGTGGCCCGCGCCTCTCAGCCGGGCCCACTCGCCCGATGACCGACCAGGCAGAGGGAGTGTATGCCAAAAAAGGCGGCGATAGAAACGTGCTCTACATCTGCGGCGGGTTGTTCGCCGCAGTAGCCCTCTGATACTACCATGCGAATGCGGAGAACGCGCATGTAAACAGGGAGCGAGAAGGGCTGGGGCTCGGCAAGACCACCGAGGGTAGCCACGAGCGGACTGTTTCGACGAGTGATGCAAAGTATCAAGAGGTGAAAGCGGAAGCGAAAGCGAAGGTGCGAGCGACGAAAGATCAAAATTGGCCATACCTTCGAGCGCGGGAATCAGCGTTGTTGAAGCGGCCAGGGACCAAGCTTCCCACCGCGCGGCTGAGGCCCAGTCCACGGTCGGCGAGTAGTGCTCGTCGTCTTGAAGGAAGCGCCTGGTCAGATCGGGCGTGCTGACTGTACTCTTGTTTTCAGAGAGCGAAAGGTCGATGCTGCGAAGAGCAGTGGGTGGGGATGGTTCAACTGGGGCAAGTCACGCACTCGGGCTGCAGCTTACGACCTGGAAACGTCGGGTGGAGGAGTCTCAGGAAACTTGGAATTCCCGATTCGAAGAAGCAAACAAAAAGGCGGCCAAGAAGATATCAAGCAGCGTGTGGATGAGACGGAAGAGTTCCTCAATCGGATTTTGAAATCCATTGAGGACAGACGGCGTGTCAGATGCGTTGCGTGTGTATAACCCTTGGTTCCAAGAGAAAAGTTTTACGTAGTTGGATGAAATATCGATTAAATCACGAATCGATTAGGCCGACACGAGCGCCAAACCTGACAAACGCTCCACTCCATCCTTGACGGGCTCTGTGACTTACCGTTGTCGCCTTCTGCACTTGGTCTCGGCGCATCGACTGTTGCGTTTCTCTTTGTACCGTGAAGGGCCGAGGGACTACTAAGCTGTAGTGTTGTCACGTCGACGAGGCTCCCACCCACGCCCATTAGGATGACTCGCGCGTGAACTCCGCCAGCAGCTTTAGAGCTTTCTCGCCATCCGTCTCGTTCCGACTGCTGGCGTCGTGAGCGCGTCTGGTTATGAACCACAGTGATGTCGTTTGTCGTTGCGCGGTGATTACCAGTTCCTCGATATGAACGTCCAATTTCATATCCTGCCCACATTCAAAACACGAAGATCCCGCTATTGACCATCCATCCTTGTCGCCACCAGTTCCATCAGATGCTTGAACAATGTCTTCACTAGTAGCTATCTGATACTATGATGTGGAAATAGTGGTTTTCAAAATCCGGTCCAAAGCCCGGGCTACACACGGCGCCCGCAAGCCTGTGCCGAGCCCTTGAACCCAGACTTTTGGCAAAAGGATCATCCCCCACCGTGAACAAACCGGTGTAGAGGAGGTAAGGTGAGATGTAAGGTGACCCATTTGGCTAGCCTTGGTCGGGCGCGGTCCTCCGGCCGGTCGTTGAAGACTATCGGACTTGTATTTGGGAGACAGAGGCGAGGGTGTGACTGTCACCGCCACTTATGTCAACCGTGAGAGTTCTAAAGAGACAGAGCGAGGCAGGTGAGAACAGCAGGCATGTTGTCAGAAGATGTCGTCAACATAAAAGAGAGAGACGACGGGAAGAAGAGAATCGTGAGTGTCAAAAGGGCGTCGCAGCCCGGCCCGGATCAGGCCCCCTTCGTCTTTTGAGCGTCCCGGGGTTTGCTTGAATACCCACCCTTCAACCATGCGCTGCTTTACCCTCGCATTCGCTCTTGTTGCAGCTTCTCTCCAGACCGCTCTTTCGTTCTTAGAGACGTCTCCTCTTGTAGCATGGTCATCTCACAGGTAATCAATATCCAATGTCCGGCTCTACACCCTGCCGACGCTCACAATGCATATTCTCTAGAAGTAGTGCCCTCGACCGATTACGACTCGGGTCTGTCTCCACTAGTGCAACCCCACACGCGAATGACCTCTTCAGCAAGTTACTAACTGATACTGGCGTATGCGAATTCGACGCCGTGATCATCGTAAACCAACCCAGGGTGTGTTCAACCAATCTCTCCCTCTCTCTTCATCCGCTTCAAATATAACTCATACTCACATCTCCCCAAGTTACATGCATCTGATCTCCGCTCCCTTCCCCCATCCTCGTCCCTTGCAACGCGTCTGCAAGATTCTCCCTCGTCCATTCAGTTCCCCTACGTGCGCTTCCCCCTTCCCAAACAGTCAGACCCCAGTCCTTTCCAAGAACTCGCAGACAAAGTGGCGGTGCTCTGCGACGCTCAGCCTCTTTCATCCCCGATCGGTGACACCGTGTCTTCTTCTGAACGAGGAACCGTGCGCGTCCTGCAGCTCTCCATGCCCGCAGTGACGGAGTCAGCGGGGGCGCGTAAGCGTTCCGTCGCCGATCACGGTACGCGCGTGTTCCATTCATATGCCGCCCACCTGACTTTAAATCTTTTTCTCTTTCTTTTCCTGCCAGAGGCCCGCCTTGCGACTGAGCTCGACAAGATTGCGCGCGCTTTTCCGCGGCACCTCGTCATTATGGCTGGCTCACCTCGACAGGACGATCCGGTGCCCCCTCCCTCGCCGGCCCCACCGGCAGGCGGCATCCTGGCTCGATATCAGCTACTCACACCCGCGCTCATCACTAGCCTGATTCTCGCCTTTTTCGTGCTTGTTCCCATCGTCCTCTATGGCATTTCAGCGCTCGCCAGCATCCAGTCGCCTTTACGCGTCCAGCCACCCAAGGGCTTCAGTGCGGACGAGAAAAAGAACCAGTAGAACGGTGGACATTATAATGTCATGGAGGTCGCAATGGTAACATCGTGGCCATTAGTAATGACACAATAATACGCTCGTGTTCCTGTATAACAACCGAGGTAGAGAATGCATGGCGCGGAAATGCACGACTCGTGACAGGGCTTAAAGGTTACCTACATTCCATCATATCAAGACGCAGAAGCTAAACCAAGCGCGAGTGCCCAACCTCGGCAACGGCTGCAGTCAAAATGCACGGTCGATGGTCCGAGTCAGTGCCTCCAAATGATGGGGGCCGACGAATGCAGCTGGCGCACTGTGAATAGTTAGGGAGAAGCTCCCATTCGTCTGGTCCGTGGGCATACTCAAACAGACGAAGGCGTTTTATAAACGATGAGGTCATGTCCGAATAGCTTTGAAGATAGGATTCGGCGCCTTCGAAGCCTTCTGCCAAACTGGATGAGGTAAAAAGGGTGGAAGACCCGCACGAGCTTTGATGACCGAAGGGGTATGTAGCCGAAGATCGGACTCGGAGACGCGACGTTCTGACGGGGGGCGTTTGGTTTAATGTTGCCGTGCAGTGCTGCTCCACGAAGGTTCGCGGCGACCTCTCTAGCTCGACGCTAGCGCTGGAAAACCGTCACAACAGTGTCTGGCACGTGAGGTGGCGTGAGGCGTCCAGCCCGAACCTCCCTGTATCTGCTCGAACAACTCCATTAAAAACTTTGTAGCTATACTATTGAGTGCCACTGATGTTATTCTAGAAAAGAAAAATGGAGGTCCATCAAGTGGTTTTCGAGTAATATTTTGGCTGGAGGTCACGCCTGCATCACGCCTTCTGTCATGGCGGAGTAGAGTTTGATTCCAGCTGGGCACAGCAACGCGGGCTCACGAGATCCATGCAAATTCAGAAAGCAGAAACAGAAGTAGAGACCAAAAGTACACGATATCAACCAGCACGGGCACGAGTGTGAAAGTGTCCAGAGTTGGATCCGAACTTGTTCGTAGTACTAGTGGGCTTGGTTCCAATCCTCAATTCACTTTCTGAAGAATATCGTCGTGCATGGATTAGGCTTTATCAACAGGCTGTAAACATGAGAACTTACGGGTGGCTGCTTGACAATATCATTCACGTCGACGGCGATAATACCCCTATGATATTTGAAGTTATAAATTGGAGTGGGAAGGCTCGGGCCGGCGTGGGCAGAATATGTTCCCGTGTTCGAATACACGGCAGTTTGTCCTTTGGGAAAAGCCGTCGCCATACCGGTCGGCAAAACCAAAGTGAGGTCTTCACCAGTGTTATTCTTGAACGTGACGGCCCCATTCTAATGAGGTTCGGGAGATTAGTTCTAGTCGAGGCGTTGAAGTCTGTCCAGATATGATAAACTCACCAAATCGATAGAAGTTATTTCGGCGATGTGAATACCCTGATAGAGCGTGAAGGTGTAAATTGGGGTGGTCTGATGTGTCACAGTAGTTTCGCCAAGCTCTGTCGAATTTAGTTCAGCTGTATTCCTGAAGAGCACCACCTGACTATCCGGTAAAGTCAAGGTCAGGTCAAAACCGGAATTATTTCTGGAAATGAGGTTTCCCATCTATTATAGGTTGGGTACCTTTGCGTCAGCCGATGTCACGGTACTCCGAGGTGAAGGACGCTACGACTGCAGGACTGAAGACCAACCTGAACAAAATCGAGATTGTGAAATTCAAGTCAAGATAGCTGTTGGGAAACTGAATCTCAGCCTAGTGGATAGTAGGAGAATGGCAGAAAATTGAAAGACGCACAACGCTGACTGAGACGGGCGATGGTTATACATCGCGGAGGAGATTGGGGTTTATGTACCTTTCCAAGGTCCATCATGAGGAGCGTCACTGCCATCCAAAACCCCCTGCCCGTCAGAGGTCTACACATAGTAAGCTTCCTTATCGACATCTTCACGGACGGGCGATGCACATGATGTCCCTCAATCAGAACAAAAATGAGAAACACGGAAACGCGACGGCCAGGAACTATGCATCGTCAAACGCTCAATTTTAAATACCCACTCACTGCCTTCCTCTCCGCCCTCAATCATCGAAACCCAGCCTGAGCGCATCCCAAGAAGTGATGCGCAGGTGGGAAACACTGGCAGTGGGATGACAGGACGGCATCTAGCAAGACGGGGACGGCCGTGGATCCAAGCACTGTCCTCTTGACGGACTACTACATTCGGGGACCACCTGAACAGTGGACACGGGAGCTCATAAGGCGGACGGGCGAAATTGCATGGGCGAGGATATTTCCCAAGTCGCAGGATTAGAGATACAACTGAAGACCGTCGGGGTTCGTCATTTCGTTGATCAATGAGTCTCCCAATGGGGTCAGAATCACATCACGATTGGCCATTCCCACATCGAGTCATGGCCCTGTGCAATGTGCGTATCAAAATGCCCTGGATACAGTGCAGTGCTGGTGCCTCTTCTGATTAACTGTTGGGTTTTTGGGCGACCGAGGCTGAGTAATATCTTATCAAATCGTCTGACATTCATTCAAAGGGGCCAAGGCCCGTCGATATCGACAGTACCTGAGCGAGCGCACAAGAAAAAACGACGCGCAATCAGAATTCAGGCTGACGAGTCAAGAACTTCTAGGCACCTACCAGCTGAGAATTTGCGCCGGCAGTGACCATTTGAAAACGAACGCAGAGAAAGTTCAGAGAATCAATAAAATGGGCCACATCATGATGTGGTGTAGATGACAATCAATGTCAATGTCAACGTTGACGCCATTCGGTTATCACAACATCCTGTTCTGGCTCCGCAGTCAGCGTTTTCTGCGACTACGCCAAGGGAGTAGGAAACGATCCCCGAGCCTCGATAACAACGATGGGGAGAGCTGAGTCACGATATGGTATTTGTAAGGCTTGCGCCGCTTGTCGCCATCTTAGACTGTTATGCCGAATAGCCACGTCAGGGAATTTGTTATGATGACTGATGAAATACATTTGGTATGTCATAGTAGTTATTACTAGTATATGCATCTTCATATTTCGAGAGTGCGTAAAAGAGTGCGTGTGGTGATCGTATTATTTAAAGGAAAACGACTGGAGCCTAGGGACGTAAACTCCCTCGACATTTCACATACTGTAACAAAACATGTCTGGCTACAAGAACTTTGCTATTGTTGGTGCTGGTCTTATAGGTAGCGTCGTCACCCAGCAGTTCTTGAAAGACAAGGCTGCCGGAACTGTCAATCAGGTCGTCGTCCTTACACGCGAGGTAAGCCTTGTACGCCTTGCTCGTCGATGTCATGCATTGCGCGCTCACCGTCTATGGAAGGGATCCAAAACGTCCATTGAAGGAGATGCCAAGGTGATTCCAGTCGATTACACCAACAAGGAATCTCTCAAGCGTGCTCTCGCTGGCATTGATGTCGTCATCTCAACCATCGCCGGCGTGGCTCTTCCGCTGCAAGGGGGAATCGCCGAAGCCGCGAAAGAGGTTGGCGTCAAGTTGTTCGTCCCGTCCGAATTCGGGGTACCCACAGAGGGAGCGACGGAAGGACTTTTCGGTGCGAAGGCCAGAGTTCAGGACCAGCTGAAGGCGGTGGGTCTATCGTACGCCCTCTTTTATACTGGACCTTTCGCAGACTTCATTTGGGCATCGTACGTTTCTAAATGTCTCCCTTCTGTCGTTCCGTTGACGATTAAGCAGGTTCTTGGACCTCGATGTCACGAAGGGGAAAGTATCCGTTGGCGGAGATGGCAACAAACAAATTTCCCTCACCTCTAGATCCGATATTGCCAGATACATTTCTTATGTTCTGACACACCTCCCTGCTGAGCAATTGAACGACCGTTCCTTCACCATTGCGGGCGACAACAAGGTATGTGCTTGGGGTCATATACGCTCCTCGGTGTTTGACGGTAACGTCCCGAAACAGTCATTCAACGAGATATTCAAAGCATACGAAGAGAAGACCGGGAAGAAACTGGATGTAACGTACATCCCTGTTTCTGAATATGACGCAAGATTAGCCGTCAATCCTCAGGACTTTGCCGCCGTCCTTCACAAGCTCTGGGCAACTACGGGACCGTTCCGGAAGAACGACAACCATCTGTATCCAGATTGGAATCCGTCCGCGGCAATCGATAACGTCCCAGTTGCGTAGATGGGGTAGAGAAACGGCCACCCAACAGTAGCACTGCATCCATCTGTCCTGTAAGAGGAATAGTGAGCCAGAGAGTTTAACAATGAAGAGCTCCATGGAAATAAACCTAAAACATCCGCAATGGTCACGCTTCACGCCCAGTGCAGATGACAAGCTCTCGAAGGACGAATGGGAGTCGATCAGAAGGTGATCTATTAAGGGTGGAAGCGCAGCTTCATCATCGTTAACCAAGGAAAATGGTTCAAAGTGGGAAGGGACGGCATGAAAATGTGAGGAAATGATGTATATCGTATCCAGAGTGAACGCGAGATCAATTAGACGGTAGCTGGGATCGACGTGGGCCGTTTGAACCCACGGAATAAAAGGGAACATCGAGTTATATTGATTGAAGTGGAGACCGGATATGATGACAACGTGCGACCCAAGAATGCATTCAGTGGATCGGTGATTCTTCCCTCGACTCTTCCAGGAAGACGGAGTCGGAGACCTCCGAGACCTCCTGGTTCACCGTGAAAGAAGCCCGAAATGGATTCGAGGAAACGTTCAGTGCATCATCTTGAACACAAGAAACGCCCGTTGATCGTTCCAAAATAGCCTCTCTGGTTGCTTTCTCCATATCCCATATGAGCTGCCACCAGTGCCGATTGGGCTGGAGACCATGGCACTACAGAGCCGTCGGTAACGACCGAACATAAGGCAACAAGGGGTCACACGGCGGTAAGGAATGGTAAACAGGGAGGGACATAAACGGTTAAGAACGGCATGCCGGTCCAAAGAAACTAAGTGTTTGGAGACAGTGGTGAATAGTATGGAGTCTAGCCAGAGAGCTGGCATAAACGTGATGCATCCATATACCGCAGACAAAAAGTGCCACCCAACAAACCACCTTGTTGAAATCATATGGTCGATATTGAAGAGGTAAATGCGTAGACAAATGATGAAAATGAATAAGGAAAATGTACAAGGGGATGTAAGTAGTTCGATAGCCGAGAAAGGACTAAGTTTGTAGGCCATTCGCAAAGAATGCACGGATCCGCACGCGTTCTTGTGGTGCGCAACCGTTGGGCTCGGAGATCCTAAGGCATCGACGGGCCCACTGCTGCATAGATGTCGCTAGCATTGCATATGCAAGGGTGATCGACATGGTCAAGAACCAGAGGGAGTTCGCCTAGACAGCATATCTTTGAGGGGAGAAGGCCAGACGTTGAGCCACAGTAGAGGGAATGGCGAGGGGAGAGCCATTCGAGTCAACTTGAAGTTCATAGATTTTCGCAGGATAGAATGAAGAAAAGAACTTGTATTTTGCCAGTTGGCCATGAGGTCTAGGGGACAACAGTGAGTGCAGCGAGGACAGCGGAGAGTTAACCAATCTGTTTGTTTATTTCGAATTGATACACGGTGGAAGGGAACGCTGAGACTTACGACTCGGAAGATAATCGTGCTCACTGCGTCCTTTTGCCAGCGTTCGGCCAACTTGTTTTCGCTGGTCATCTGCAAACTTGGTGAGGAAAGTATACATACGAGCTAAAATATATCTTACACAGTACTTGAGATGGTCGGCCGTCTGCTGTACAGTGGGTGAACTCACCAGGTCATTTGTCGGGTTTAACACGACAGGCAAGAAGGGATAAGTCGACTCTGCTTATAGTCAACTCAGTGGATAATAAAAAAGTAAAATATTTCAAGTGCTGAGTAGCGTCTGTTGCGGCCACAAATTATATTACATAAGTAATGACCTTAGTTGAGCACGAAAAATGTGACAAAAAAGGTTAAATATGGAGAGTCTACTCATTCCGGCACAACTTTTAGCCAGGCTAGGGTAAATGTTGTGCCGGAATGAGTAGACTCTCCATATTTAACCTTTTTTGTCACATTTTTCGTGCTCAACTAAGGTCATTACTTATGTAATATAATTTGTGGCCACAACAGAGCCTACTCAGCACTTGAAATATTTTACTTTTATTGTCCACTGAGTTGACTATAAGCAGAGTCGACTTATCCCTTCCTGCCCGTCGTGTAATGGCTGTGGTGCGTGGGAAGAGTTCTGTTGTAAGCCCTCGATCTCGACCCCTCTCCTCTCAAGACAACAGCATGTTAAATACGTTCTGCACGGAGCAGTGCCTCGCATTCCTCGTTAGCGACGTCGCCCAAAACACTCGACGCCCCTTTGTGCTGGCTCGCCACGGCACGGACGACCGACTTGGTGCATGCAACGTCATGGTCGTCATCAGCCGGCAGTTCCACGTCATTTATGACCGCGATTCTCTCTAATCAGCTCCTCGACTTCTCGTCCCCGTCTTCGTAGTTGGCGTCTTCGCACTCGCCAATGGTAGCATCCGATCTCGGGATCGTTACTTCAACAAAGAACCAAGCTTTCGGAGCGGTTACTTCTATCGTGCCATTCTCCGAATCGCGTCCCAGTCTCTTTCCCAGTCACGCTCACCACCTTCCAAGCCACGTCTTATTACCTATCAGAGAAACTCTGAGCACATTGGGAACTCTGAGCCAAGGGAAATAGGTCACATCATCATGCATTGCACCCACGTCACCGTTGACGCGATTCCATTCTTGCATCATATCTTTGTCCCAAGATCTGCTTCGGTTCTTAGAAGAGACAGCAGCCTGCGTAAAACCGCGGACAGTCTGGGATCCAGGTTGAGGCAAGAGCAAGTCAAAGTTATAATACCAACAAACGATGACCATACACTATACCCCCAGGCTAACACCCTCTTACCGCCCCAGCCATCCTAATATACTTATCGGGTAATGCTAACGCATGGAACAGCTGTAGCCGCCGGCGCTGAGATTTCTTTCTTGAGTTGGCCGCTCCCTCTTAGGTGAGCGGATTTGTAAGCGTGATGACGATGTGGCTGAGGCTGAGGTTGAACGGGAAGGATATAAGGAGGAGCTAGGAAGCAGGAAGCAGGCATCGCCCCTATAACACGCACACTGAATTGTCCTCTCAGCATAATGTCTGGATACAAGAACTTCGCCATTGTTGGGGCTGGAACACTCGGCAACTACATTGTGCAGCAGTTCCTGAAGGAGAAGGCCGTCGGAACCGTCAACGATGTTGTCGTCCTTACTCGTCAGGTAAAGTACCATCCAAAAGAAATTCGAGGCTGCGACGCGTTACTCATCGGCGCTGCGAGTAGGGCTCCAAGACCACGCTCGTGGGGGATGCCAAAGTGATTCCGGTCGACTATTCCAACCCGGGATCTATCAAGAATGCCTTGACTGGCGTGCACGTCGTCATCTGTACGATTTCGGGGGCTGCCCTTGACGTTCAAAGAAAAATTGCCGAGGCCGCGAAGGAAGCAGGCGTCAAGCTGTTCATTCCTTCAGAGTTCGGAGGGATAACGGAAGGGGAGACCGAGGGGCTGTTCGGCCAAAAGGCGAACATTCAGGACGAGCTGAAAGTCTTGGGTATCCCATACACCTTCTTCTACACGGGCCCATTCGCGGATTACATTTGGGCCCCGTACGTTCCATTTTTCCTCTGCTTGACCGTTCATCGAGTTGAAAACGGGTCAAAGGTTCTTGAACCTCGATATCACGAGCGGGAAAGTGTCTGTTGGCGGCGATGGGAACAAGCCAATCTCGTTTACCTCCAGACCTGATATCGCCCGATATCTCTCCTACGTTTTGACGCACTTCCCTCCCGAACAACTGAAGAACAAGTCCTTCACCATCGCAGGGGACAACAAGGTACGTGCAACACAAAATTCACGCATACACAATATTGCGTGAGTAACTGACAGGCACTCCTGAAACAGTCGTTCAACGAGATATTCAAGGCATACGAAAGAAAGACTGCAAAGAAGCTGGAGGTGACCTACGTTCCTGTTTCAGAGCTCGATGCAAAACTTGCCACGAACCCCGAGGACATCAGTACTTACTTGCACAAGTTCTGGGCGACTACGGGACCATTCCCACGAACCGATAACCACCTGTATCCCGACTGGAATCCAACCCCTGTGCTCGACAACCTCCCCGTTGCGTGAATGGGGGAAGAAAAAATGAGTCGCCGACGAATAGTGCCCGCATGATTGCATCCTGTCCAGTAAGAGAAGCCGTTGAAGTCGTCATTTGTAAAAGTCTCAGGCCGTTCTGATATGTTGAGTAAATTTTTTTACTGCAGCTGCTACTTGTCCGCTATCTTTGATTCGCGCTTTGCATAACAAAGGGCATTCCCCGTGATGAAGTGCGCGCTTCGTACGCTGAGTTTTACTAACTTCTATGAATGACTCAAGCGTTTGGATCGCGCGTGCATGTATTCGATGCTAAGCGCTAAATTCGGGCCGGCTTGATGATCGCTAACTATCGGTTCGGGTCCAACGTTCAACGTTCAACAGCTGCGTTCTCTGACGCATGCACTGAACAGCAATACACCAGGACCTCTATTTCAGGATGACAAGTAGCATTTAAGATAGAGTAATAGCAAGCATCTATCTAGTCACTAACCCAAAAAGGCGTCCCTCGCATTGCCTGACTGACCATCAGCGGTTCAAGCCCCAATGCTCACATTGCTACTCACGCTCGTCTTTTCGCCATGTGCTTGAGTGTGCTTTCGAGACGAATAGTGACGTTATGCGAATACCTTCGGTTCCAGATATTTATCCCTTGAACCGGCATGTTATGAGGTAAATCGCTGTAGGCGCTGCCAGTCGGCGACACTCAAAGCCTTGTAATGAACATGGCGGTCATTACATACCCCACGATAAGGGGAGGTGCGACGAGACAATACGACCAGAAAAGGGTTCGGCTTATCAGTCGCTCCAACGAATCACTGGTAACTCCTGTAATCTATGGAATACCAAGCTCAGCGACGGCAACCCCGAGAAAACGAGGAGCAGACCTGCGCCAGCGTCACGGCGGGCGGGGACGCTATCAGGAGCACTTGGCTGAGTATAAACACCGGGCTGGGCAGGGGGCGTGTAAACCCCGAGAGTAGCAGTATTGATGTCGGTGAGGACGTACTCTTTGAACACACCTGGGGTACCCCAGACCGCGCCGAGTACCACAAGCGGCAGCAATAGTAAGGGTACGACGAACATGCGCGCCAGTATCGTTACAAAGATTGCCATCCCCTCGCCTGGGCTCCCAAGCCGTAGCGCGCCTGATTCTCGGCGGTTGGGCCCCTTCCAATTATCCCGGCGGTCGAGGCAGAAAATCGTCCGTAAGCGACTCGTAAGTGTCACTTGCTGCTGCTGTCCAGGTGTATCAGGGAGTTGTAGTTCAGCCTCGTCGGGCGGCCTGTGGAAGTATGCACCGAGAACGACCAGAGTTAGGGGAATCGAGCAACCGCCTGCCTGAGTAATGGCACCGCGGACCGGCCACATATATCCATCGATAAAGTGTTGTAAAGGCTGGTTGAGCACAACCACAAGGGATATGACTGATGCCCAGAGGGGGGGCGTCATAAAATTAGCCATACTTCTCCAGATCGTGCTTCTCCGGAGCCTTGCTCCAGCGCATAGCACACGCTGCGCGAACGTGCGTAGGTGAGAACGCGTAAGTACCGGAACATCTCCACCTTCTGAAATTTCGTCGAAGTTCGACATTGGATTGGCTTCGGGATCAGCTGGATACGAAACGGGTGGTACGAGGGGGTAGGGGGGAAGGGCATAAACGTATTGCTCAAGATCTCGATGATTTTCATTACGCCAAGCATTGTTGAGGTTGAGCTGGTCTCGGCCATCATCGAGTTCGTGCCGTATGTCCTCTATGTCCGACGTAAGCGGACACGTTTCATCCTCACGCTCTCTGGATTCGATCTCATCCGGAGAGATTGCTTTAGAGAGTAAGTGAACTCCATAACTCCAACGAATCTATGGATTGAATGGTGAGTCTCGACAACACCATTAACAAAGCGGACTTACAAACTGTCCCATAGTACCGCAGAGCAAAAGGTACGTAAGGGCCCGTCCGACGATGGCATCGGTGGTATCATCATGACCCCATTCAAGCCCAGGGACTGAAAAAGCGAGTGATTGGAGAAGCGCGACTGGGAGAGTGTTCGAGTTCATGATCATCGAAGCGGCCATGGCGAAGTGTCTTGAAGGAGTACTGAGCAATCAAGAGGAGCGGGGATGGAAATGGAGCGTACCTGTGTGGGCGACTCAGCCCAAAAAGCAAACCAAGTTGGCGTGCCACTATTAAGGACACACCACTGAGGAAAAAGAAGAATAGGGGGATGATCCACAGTTGGAGAAACTTTTCTGTGCAAGGTGAGTGATAAAGTTGGTCAATTACAGGTAAACATACCCGACGAGAGGGTGAACGCGACCTTCGAGAAGAGGAGACACGGTGTGAAGAAATTCACATTTATGACGTTTAGTTGCTGAAAAGGGGGGGGTTAGAAGTAAGTTGAGGGGATCACAAACAGACGTGCTCTCTGGATTTTCTTATCTATAAATCCTCGTAGTGCGAGAGCATAACCGGCTACGCACACGAGAATTACCTGGATGATAGACTGAAGAGATGTCAGAGAAGCGGCGAGTGCTGGATTTTGAGCTTACACCCAAGACAGTCCCAAGCAGTGGCCATATGGGTGTGGACGACATGAAGACATGAACTGATGGTGGGAAGGGCGCCGACGTTGACCCAGAACAGCTCCAAATACGAAAATGAGAGATGAAATAGCATTCTGTCAGATTCTCCGTTGGCCCGTCTTTCCGTTCTGTTCAAGGCGATAACCTAAATGCCCCTGGCGCCCACGTCACAGCATTGGATACAGCGCCGCTGAATCGAGGACGAACAAACCGAAAGAGAGCTGACTGATCCAGATACAGGGTAACCAACAAGGAGTGTACGAATGAACTTCAGATCGAGCAGGGGCCAAAAGTCTCTCGGTTTTCTGTTCCTTGTGTGTGTCCCCTGTTCCCTCTGCCTAACTGCCATGTCATGGCTAACAATTGGTTCTCTAACGTACGTAATAACGACGACGCTCGTTGATCACGTGCATGCGATTGCTGTGACAGCCACAGCCACAAGCGATCATCCATCTGCCCATCACTGTCAACATGCTGATGTTTCGTTCTCAGGGCCATCTAGGTGTTCTGTTCTTTGCATAGATAGACTACAGTGCTTCTCACTGACAACTGGCCACCATTCTTTCTAGGTTACCATCATTCCCGTCGTCCCAGCAGGCTGCCTCGAGGTGAAATACCTCTTCGAGCCAAAAACACACAAGGTCAAGGCAGCATAAATGCAGGCAGTAGAGTGCATAACATTTTTGTCTGTTTGCACCTTGTCCATGCCCGAGTCAACATCTGTGATATGTGTCATTGCGCCCTCCACGTTACCTCAACTAGCATGGTCTCGCCCTCTGACCCATCTTCAATTTCACTCGTCACCATCCCTCTCCCTCTCCCCGTTGTCATTGTCCTCGTCTTCCTCCGCGTCTATGACGTCATCTCCCTCTTCTGCTGATCGCTCGTGCAGGGGCAAGCCTTCTTTCACCCGACGGCGCCTCTCCTCCAGTTTGATCCGCCGTGCGCTATAACGATCAGCTTCGTGGGTGTGCGGATCCCCTTTGTGCTTCGTATGCCATGTTACCCAGGCCCTCGTTCTGTTGGAGGCCTCGACGAACGTGTCTACCCTCTGCCGCTTCTGATATTGTGGGCGGTCCAGCGCGTCGTGCGATGCAGATAACTCGGAGTCTATAGATGCCTGGATCGTGGACATGGCATCCCAGTCGAAGACCGACTTATCTTCCCATTCGGCATAGAACCCGTTATTTTCTTCACTGGAAGTGACGCTCGCCTGTTCGGATGGGTTGCCAGGGTCGTCGGCGTCTAAGAGCTCAGCCCTGCGACGTTTGCCGTCCGGTTGTAGAAAGTAAGTGTGTGGCATTACGCTGCTGGTAACCTGGGAAGACGGGTGCAAAATAAAATGAAACGAAAAGTTGCGGGCAATAAGATATGTAGGAATGTTTCTGTGTGCGGTGGTGACCCCCCGCGTAAGCGACTTATAACTCGTCGTGTTTTATTCTGCTGTATTTGTGGATGCGACACGAAGTTGGCTCTTTGTCCGCGTGGGCCTGAGTAGGTTTCATGTCCCGACGCGCACTCTACCTCTCACAAAAGTGATCTGCCCTCCCGACGTCACTGCACCGAACGCTAAACAACAAGCTTGTTATTATGCATGGTACCGTCTGCTGTATCTCCACTACTCCGAGTCTTTGCTACCGGCTACCACCAGAGAGGTCGGTGTCCGAGCGGACTGAAGGCTCTATGCAACTCGTGCCCGAGTTAGGTCACGGAACGGAGCCCACGCGTGAGACATCGACAAAGTGAGATCGATCATTCAGAGGAACGAGGTGCACAATGAACGGCATTGTTATACTGAAATTGACACCCCCCCTCCCGAGTTGCTCGTCTCAAACCGCATGTGAGACATTCTGGAGTCCCGCCACACAACCACACAGCACACCGCTGAGTCAGGCTGTTTCGACACATTTTCCCTATCTTTCGCCCACCTCAATTGTGGGAGATGCCCAGTTTTAATTTCTTTACATGCGGGCACTTGAATAAGAAAGAATCGGTGTGGATGAGGGTTCGTACCTGAAACATCGCGACTATCGTACACAGCCCCGGCCACAGTATCGAAATGAGACACCTACAGTTCAGTTTCGAACAAATAGGGATCCAATCAACCAGAAACGGGTGGCGTGTTGATCGGTGTGTGTGAAGCATGAAGGCTCGAGCATATAGACATATTGAAATGTAGCAACTGTACTGGTCCCTAAAACATAAACCCCTGACAGCGCGTAAGATCGATGTAGAGTGCGACAGAAAGTGTGAAAAGCGATAACGAGCAAAAAATTCGATGTGATCTCATTTTATGTGTCTCCATTTGTTTTCGGTGCACCACCCCTTACTAACCCGGCAGAAGACAAGCCACGGGCAGCGAATCCTCCGCCAGGGCCCCCACGTCCTCTACCACGGAATCCACGATAACCACCGTGGTCGCGCGAGCTGCGAGGGTCAGATCGCACTACTTCCGGCACACCGTCGTTTAATTTCTGAGGTGATGCAGAGTCAGAAGGCTCCAGTCACGAACGAAGGCAGTGTACCTCGGCATGCTTTTCGAGCCCAGCTTTCATGGCTACCTCGTCACCGAACTCGACGTAGGCAATCTTACGTTCGCGCCCGCTAACCGGACCAGGGAAATTTACTCGCGTTATCTGTACAGTGTGACAAACCGCACGTAAGCCTGACATCTCGAGTGGCAGCACGAGTCGGAATATGGACAAAAACACGTACGCCAGCCTTCGCCTCTCCGAAAAATTCGCGTAACTCTGGCTCGCTTGTGGGGTTTGGTAGGCGTACGAAAAGGGTCCAAGGGTTTCGAGGCTGCTTGCGGCTTGTTGGTGTGCGAGCACCTGCGCTGTCCGTGCGTGGGCTCACCGGGCCGGTATCGGAACCCGGGGCGGAGGAGCCAGTCAATTCTAATTTGGGTTTGGGAGGCGCCGTCGCCATCGTCACGGAGTCGTCTTTCCTCTCACCGCTGCTGCCTTCGCCGTCTAGATCGCGCGTCGCGTCTTTATCAGCACGATCGTGATCCCGATCCTTGCGATCCTTCCTTTTAGGCTTGTTTCTCTCCGATTTCTCGCGGTCGCCTTTGTCCTTCTCTTTCTCGGCAGAGCCAGGAGTGGATGTTGTCGAGTCACTACCGTTCACCTTGGTGGCAGGCGGCGTCTCTTTCCCGGATGCGGGCTCGGAAGTGGGAGGTAAAGCATGGGTACGGGATGGTACGTCAGCCTCCTGTGGCGTTGCCTTCTCCGCAGCAGGAGCCGGTGTTTGCGCCTTGATAGGAGTAATCGATGTGATCTGTGGCGGCAGGGGAGGCTTGGTGGATGTTGGTGTGGGCTGAGTAGTTGGCGTTGCAGAACGACGATATGCGTAATTGAAGCCTAGGCGTAGCGTATCAGTGTGGAAGAAACTAAGGATCTGGTAACCCACCTTGACTTCTGAGCTCGGCACTAACACGACCCTCCTTGATGTCAAGGACGAGAGAACCGTACGCCGCATCACACAAATTCCAATTCCAGCAATTCTTCCACGCAGTGTCTTCTGCTGCAGGGGGTCCCCCTCCGGGAGCAGGCTGACCTATCGTCAGTGGCACACGATCGACAACAGACAAGGCCTTGTGGAGAAGCACACGTTGATTTTCGTCAATGACGGCGTCCACCTGTGACTTGACGGACTCCCAAACACGGTAAAACGCATCCCTTCCATTGCGCAGCTTGCTCCTGAAGTCATCATAGTCCGCCTGGACACTAAACTCATTCCATGAACAGGCGTAGCGGAAATGAAGGCCGGCCGAGATGGTAAGGTCTGCTTTGAGGACAAGAGCAAGAGACGCAATGATACCTTCACGGCCAGGGCTAGCGTGGGTGATGAGGAGGCGGGTTTCTGTAGGGTCAAAGACGCGCTGGGCGGTATCAACTAGCTCGCCAATTTGGAGTGCCGTAGTCCAGATGGTGCCGTTACCCCCGGCGATTGTGGCATTTCCCTCCCCATTGTCAAACATCTTGTGAGGAACAAAGGCTCCACCAATACCAAGGAGCCGTAGCTTGATTCCGCCAATATCGAGACAACGAGTTGTGGCCTCATCGATGAGGTGCAAATTCTCAACGTCGTATGTGCCGGTGCGCAGCTTCTCAAGAACGAGAATATCCTCGCATGCGCCTGCAACGGTATAGACCGGCACCTGAAGCTTGATCTGACTAGCCAAGAGGAGCGGGAATTCGGACAACATAGAGATGGTCACAGTTTGACGAATTGTCGCGGCCGAATTCTCAGGAGAAAGCAAGTGATGGCGCTGTGCACTGGGTATTAAAGGAGAGTACATCGTTAGGTGACGGAGAGTTCGATCGTGTATGCGGTCGACGCTGGTTGCCTCTGCCCAACGAGTGGTCGGCGTCAGGAGAAAGAAAAAGGAGGATAGACGGACCAAAGAAGCCAAAGTCTCCTGTGTGGATAATGGCCTTTGCATTTTCTTCACGAGCCAGGTCATTCAAGGAAGAAAGACGACCCCGGATATCAGCAATGCAGAGTATTCTACCATGGACGGTGTCAATGACTTTTGTTTGAGTGTTGACCTGGTAAGGACGAGGACTAGGACCAAGGCGGGTTGAAGTGGAGGCAGGTCGGGAGGTTGGTTGTTGCATTTCTGGTCGAATTTTAGCAGTGAATGGTGATTATAGCGGTGTCGACTGCGACGACGAGAGAGGGCGGAGGGGAGGCTAAAACGGGTCTCACACTCGCATTGGAGTTAAGATTTGTGGTTGGCCGGCCAATTCATTTTCGGCTTTCGCCGAGCTGCGACCTTCCCCCTCACACCCGCAGTCCAAGCGAGCTCCAAGGCTGGAAAAGACATAAAGTACATTCTCCAGGTTCTTGGTTTCCAGGAGAAATATTTGGCCCTAAAGCCACAAATCTCATAGGGGTTGGGGCGCGTTGTGTGGCTCTGGTGATCTCCATCGCCAGCGATCGGGGTTCCAACTCTGGTCTATTTTCGCAGCGTTTCTACAAGAAGATACACCCTTGATTGTTGCGAGGGATTGTCTGACGATTCTGCCGCACCTGGTCAACGAAGTGGACAAGAGGTGCACTTTCCCTCTTCCCCTGCATTTTCCGGTCCCAGAAATGTAGTCCCATTTGTGCCACAGTTCCGTGCTGTGTGAAGCGCATGACCAAAGCAGCACCGGATGTTTCGTAATTTCCCCAGGTGCATGACTCGAAGTGACATCCACATACTCGTCTCTGATCGCGTGCACCAGATTTAGCTGTCCGAGCTTGTTGTCATCGTGACTGTTTTGTCCACGACGACCTTCGTGATCATCCCCGTGACTGCTTAGTGCGTATAGGGCTACATTCATTCTCTAGGGCTTCCACCAGTCGCCCGCAACGCTGATGTTCTGGGTCAGTATCTGGCGAGGGTTGAACAGTTTTCAAGTCCATCGTCGTGGATGCTATCTGGGATATCCGGTCCATGGGTGGTGGGTCACCAAGGAGGCATCGAGCAGTGGTGACGCGATTCTCTGGATGGAGGGGTAAACGGCTAGGTCCGACCCGTCTGGGCGACCATACTCAAGGTTAGGCGCTAGGCCAAGTTGTCAAGTTGAAGACTCTACCGATAGGCCTTGAAATGCAGAACTCGTCTTGCGTGCTTGTGGTGGTGAGTGTGCAGTCCCCAAGGCTTTCCCCGCCGTTTCCCATCTCCCGGATGCGGTTCGATAAGGACGATGCCTCGATAGGCTATCAGATATCTGCTATCGTGGAAGGGAAAGCGCACCCTGCTGGGTACGAAGTTGGCGAATATTCTTCGAAGCAGCGCCGAAACCGGTTCCCAGCTCCCATGGATGCAAGTGGAGCTCCCGTCAGGAGGGAGTTCGGGACTATCCCCACAACTGCGGCCCGAAGCTCACGTCGCCGTTGTATGTTAAGTACACTGGCACTGTAGTCCAACATACTCTGCGCTACCTGCACTCTGACGATAGGATCCATCCTGAAATAATGCGTCGGCGCATCTGTCCCCCTGATAGGCGTCGACCACACGATTAAGTCGTGCTGTGCCCATCCTTTGAAAAATGACCGGTCCCACTCTTTTGGCTGTGGCAAATTTATAATGGCGGCGTACAGTCACCTTACAATTGTCTACCCACTAACCGAACGGCCAAGTAAGCCGACTCGGACAAAATGTCCACTGTTTCACTATTAGCTTCACTTTTGATCCTGGAAGAAAAAGTGGACACCAATGTGAATGTATTCACGATTTCTTGAAAGGAGAACATTATACTCTGTGTTTGTCCTGAATGCATGGATCTACATAGCGCCGTTGCAACCCGACAACGGGACGGGGATAAACCACACCTCCAAAGTAAGAGAAACTGCAACTATGACCATGGTCGTACTCCTGAAAATATATCACCTCACCGACATCAAGGGCGAAGTTGATAGATTACTAATTTCAAAGGAGGGGTGAAACTCGTGAATGGCTTTGTGCCTTTCGGAGTTAGGGTGACGCTATGCGACACGCGTTGAAGGGGCACCCTATTACCGCGAGGGCCCGAACGAGGAATATGGACATATCCAGGACGCCTCCGCGGCATTTATCGAATGTCCCCTGGTTCGATGTACAGTAGGCGCATCACGGAGGAGCGACGCTTGGGCAGATACGCCACCCGTCGGATGTACTGCGGGGACTGAGCGAGCCGACGATCTGAGGGAGTAGATCGTCGTCACTCTAGAATTCCGAGTGAGTGGTGATGATCAAGTCAGTGTCCATCAAAGATACGGAAGTTGGGGCGTCAACGCGCGAACGGCCGACCCGAACACCGAGTACCGGCGATACGCAGGCAGGTCACGCTGCAGCCCCGTTACGGTCATGACGGCTCTTTCGCTTGCGGTCCGGAGGTGCGGCGGAGTGGCGGCGGGGGAGAGATACCGCATTCGGCGGGCCGAAAGGGAGGCCCGCGCCGCGTGAAACCGAAAGATAGATTTTAGTGGTTCGCGAGTTCGCTCTTCCAAGTTAGCCGTCGGCAGCGAGAAGCGCTCGACGTCCAACAAGATTCGAGTCCAGCGGTTGATCAACAACATTACTCAAAAAACCCGCTCCCCCTCAACCCGCAGCGATCGGTTTTGGGTATTTCCGGTCTCTCGCCCTTCATTCTGCCTTTCGCTGCCGCCCCCCCTCTTCCGAGCTTTGTCCCCTATTTCCACAGAGCAGGTTCTCTTTTGATTCAGCGGCCGATTCCCGATCCCTTAAAAAAATAATATGGCATCTCCAACTCCTGACTCCCGGAACCTACACCGCATTGGCACAGAATTAGGATTCCTTGAGGATTCCTTGGCTCTTCAGCCCGAAAACAAGCCCGAGCATCTCCGTGCATGGGTCGTTTGGTTATGCGACATGGATAAGCAATGGGCAAGTCTTCGTCAGTCGTTCATTCGTATCCCATCTGACTTCTGCCTTCTCTATTGTTCAGAGCGAGTACCGTAGCATACTCAAGAGCGTTGGTTTCCCAGAGGCGCCGACCGGCGAGCTCCTTGAGAGGGAGAAGAAGGCTTTGGGCCGTAAGAAAGAAGCGGAAATAATTTATGACCGACTCCGCAAGTCAGTAGAAGGTCTGAAAAGTGTCGAACAACACGGTCGCACACCAGGGAGCACTGAAGACGCGGACTACATAGCAACGGTGAACGACAGCACAGATGCTGAGGGCGAAATTGACACGACTACGTCCGTGCCACCGATCGCAGCTGAAAAGCCGAACGGAGAGAAGGTCCAGAAAACGGAGGCCCAAGTCGAGAGCATCGTAAAGGCTAGTCCGGTTCCGGAAGTGCGTGCAATCATTTCGGTTCGGTCATCGCCGTACTCACTCGAGCACGACTGTTAAGGACCACGATGAGCTTCAGGTCAGCAATCCCGCCCGTGACCAGCGGGAACGGTTTATAACCCCTACTTTCAGGAAGGAGAACTCGCCGATGGTGTGAGGAGACGACCCGTTCCTTGTGATTTGTGCGCAAGGCGAGGTCGCAGTTGCGTTGGAAAGGAGGGACGCGCCTGTCTTCCTTGCAAGGAGCGCCGCGTTGCATGCTCACACGTTGCCAAGCCGCGGAAGGACGTGACCGCCGGCACACCAGAGTCCGATGCTCAAGTACCTGATACACGCACCTCGCATCCATTCGGCAAGCGGCCGCGCCCGCCGCCTCCACCCGCGGACGTACGCCCCGCAGCCCCATCCTCCAGCACGGGCCCAGCCGCGCAGGCAGGGACGAGAACGCTGAAGCGCAAGGTGAGCCGCGGTCCGGGCATCCGGACTTTGTCTGCCTCGGGGAGCAAGCGCGTGCGTGTCGATCGGAACGAGGATAGCGAAGGCGACCCGTTTGGTAGCGACGAAGAGGAGTTCATGGAGGCCGCCCGCGCTGCGAGGACGTCTACCGGCTGGGAGAGGGGGGCGGAGGCGGAGAACTTCCCGAGCACCTTGTCCACTGAAGATGGTGCTCGTATCCTGGAACGTATACGCTCACTCGAGGAAAAGGCAAGGGACATTGTAGGCGAGATATCTGCTCTCAAGACATACTTCTTGCACTAAGGTGAGAATTATGTTCACATGAATTCGAATGACATTGAAGTGCATTGTCTTTTAGACTTACTTGATGTACATGACACTTATGATTGAACTTTCATGTATACATATCTTTCACATAATCAAAGGTATGATAAGAATGACAATGCTCTCTAGTCGTGCCATTACTATTGGTCAGATTCTTGTGGAACAGATGTAATATTGGGAGAAATAATTCTAGCAGTGTTCAGACATCTTGATTTGAGAGCTGGTGAAGTGTAAACCCTTTATAAAAGTAAACATGTCAAGTGACAGAGAGGATGGGGTGTGTTGCTGTAGCATTAATCAGACATTGCTTGGCCATTCAGGACACAAGGTGACTGGGCCAGCTCTTCACTTTTAGGGTGGTGGGATAGTTTGGGTTGGTTACCTCCAGAACAGTTTGAATTTGGTCATGATCACACCACACAGCTTTCATAACAAATACAAACAATCACAAACAATGCCACCAAATTATCAAACTGAGGACCTGTCTTTATGGAATGGATCTCAATGACAGACCATACACAGACAGAAATGCAAGGTAAATTTTCTGCATTCTTGCTATTGTGCCAAGAGGAAGATCACCTTTCTGGATAAAGGCCACACCCACC
Organism: Russula earlei; assembly: GCA_025769875.1. NCBI lineage: Eukaryota > Fungi > Basidiomycota > Agaricomycetes > Russulales > Russulaceae > Russula > Russula earlei. Next base: position 37,367 of record JAGFNK010000136.1, on the reverse strand, counting down.
CACACTTTTTTCTAATCACATGATTGTTGTTTATGACCATATTCCACTTGTTGCCATCTGTCTTTGAAAATGCTTTCTCAACAACTCTCTCTTTGCTGATGATCCCACCTCCAGGCAATTCTTTTGCAGATCATGGCCTGCCCCAGAAGATTTATTCAGGTAAGCCCATCGGAATTTAAATAAAAAAAATCTGGCTCAATTCCCTCAGAACCTTCCACCACATCGTTTGCTCTTTCCCTACCATCTCTCAAACCAGATGAGAACCCAAACAAGGCCGTGCACCCTCTTCAAGCACCAGCAGAGGTCCTCAGCAGCTCTGTGTTGGGAATGCGGACTTCCAGCATACCCACCAAGCGTAAATGGAACTCTTCACCTCGTAGCGTGAATGTCTCGCAGCTTCACGAGGCTCAGGAACGGGTGGAACAGAAACGTGCGAAGATTGCCGCGCGAGTCCCAAGCTCGACTGTTCCAGGTCCCACCCAAGGGACAATCACGTCTCTTGCCGACCTCTACTCCCAAATGCGCCGCGATAGTGGCGCGTCCATCAAACAGGAAACGTCAAGTGTCCTCCCGAGAACCCTCTCCGCAAGTGAACAAGGTGCAGTTCACCGGCCTCAGAAATTACCATCATCTGCTTCTTCTCCCGATCCCATAGCGATGGGTGAGGATGACAACGACATTGTGATGTTAAGGCACGTACGACCGAGCTCTCATGAGGCACGTGCTCGCTTCAAGCCAATAGCGCGGCTTGCACCCTCCTCCCTCTTGAAACCGTTCTCCAAAGCCAAGCTGAGGACATCAACTCCGGAAAAAAGATCCCAAGGTAGTATCTCGGCAGGAGCCACACTACAAGAAAAAGCGAATGTCAAAGTTCAGGACCCGGTCGCCCTTCATCCCTCTCATTTGAATTCTCGCTCTGTGCGACCTTCCGAGACCATCACAGACCTTGGTGCCGTTCCCATTCTATTCGACTTTTCACTATCCCACCACCTGCCCACTCCCAATAAAGGCGAGGGCGTCGAGAGAAACGATGGGAGCTCTCTGTGGTGGCACAATCCATCATTCGAGGCACGAGCCAAGGCGGACATTCGCCGCACTTTGAGAGACTTACTTCCCGCTGATACGGGGCGAGACCCACCACCACCGGGGGGTGGCACGGATGGCTGGAGGGCCGAAGTTCGTCCGCGGCAGCCTAGAGAGCGGATGTGGGCGGAGCGACTGGAAGATGCATTTGGACCTGGCCCTCTTGATCGTGGGATTGGCCGCAAGCCGCGTCGGATTGCGGTGAGTACTGTTTTCTCTGTTCAACTTTTCTAACGCCACGATTCGCAGAGACCTGCGGGCCCGGCGAAACGAGGGGCTTCCGAGAGTTCACGCTCCCAGAACGGAACAGTAGCACCGTCGGATTGTGAGATTCCCATGAAATGAATGAAATGAAGAAACATGGCTTGCAAAGTCACATGCAAAAGACATAGCGCAATATCATCATTTATTTGAGTCACTTCCACCACTCCGACTAAAAGTTCTTCGGAACGATCTCTTTCCGGTCTATATCACCCTATTTTTTTTTTCTTCAAAAAAAAAAAGGAAGCGCCCTCTCCTTGGGGTTTGTGGTACCTTCTCTCATATGGGCGGGGGGGGGGATGTTTATGTTTAGGTGCAGCCCGGAGGAACGATGTTGCGGGGAGGCGGATCGAATTCTCACTGGCCCAGCGTCCCTCCCTCTCACCACCCTTCACCTCTCCGGTGCTGATTATGCTGTGCCGTGCAGTACGGTGCATAGAAACGAACGACGGTGCATGATGCGATGCGATGCGATGATGCGATGAAGCGGCGGGGCGCATTGTGATCTCGTAATCGAAAAATGCACGATCGCTTCGAAACTGTCATCCCGTGTGCTCAGTATGTGGCTGGCCAACTTGCGCCTGGGATTCGACTTCAAATGTTAAATGCCTCGATGGAGGCTCCAACCTCCCAATTTGACCTTTTTTGAAAGTTAGTTATGGCATGGCAGATGTCGGGCGAAGAAGTCGTAATGTATGTGTATAACGGAAGACGAGAGCCCCAGTTTTTGGTAATGTTGAGAGTATTGAGTATGTGTACAGCATGCATGTGATGCATCAAAAAAAAAAAGGGAGAAAAGAAAAAGGAGAAAGTAGGAGATAGAGACGTTGACGGGCTGCAGGGCGAGAGGATGCGGTAGGAAAGAGTGTATGCGTATACTGTCGGTAATACCGGGATGCGTGTGGCCGGGAAAGAGAGGGAAGGAGGTCTTTCTAATGATGCCAAACGCGAACAGTTTTCGTGATGGGGACAACAATGGCGGCACTGCTACCGCGTGTGTGCAAACGGGCTCGCCATGCGCAGATCTTCCGAGTCATCGTCATCATCTTCCACATCGGCATGTTCTCCATCCGTCGCCTCATCATCGCCGTCGTCCCGACTGTCATCGGCGCCGCATACGCTCCATGCAGGCCGCACGGTCGGCTCATCATCCGTGCTCTCCTCATCTCCCCCGCCATCGGTACTCTCCGTCTCCGCCTCGGAAACGGAAGTCGCACGTGAGCACGTGGAGGCGAGCGAGGTGGATGAGGCATGGTGAACGAGTTTTTGGACGGGCCGCATGTGCGGGGTGCTAGGGCCGTCGCCGCCGTATGCGTCCATGGCGCCCATCGCACAGCGCGGAGTGGCAATGATCGGTACGGGAGTGTCGGAAGGACGAGAGCGCGGAGGGGAGTTCCCATGAGAATGTGAGATGAGTCGCCGAGCGTAGACTTGCATCTCGTCGGGAGAGATGGTCAGACGGAAATCATTGAGGAGGAGGAAGTGCAACTCTAGGTGGTTAAGTTCGTGTTGAGGGAGACCACCAACCTATGTACTCGTGATGAGGGAACCCCGAGGGTGATTGCACGGGACATACCTTGGCGTAACGTGAATTTGTGTAAAACACGTCAGAGAAAAACTTGGATGCAACAGTTACACCTGCGATGACGAGGCGGTGGATGTTACAGCTGTCGATGATGAACTCGTTTCCGGTCGATTCCTTTGCAAGTTTAGCCATGCGATCGAAATATACGAGGAGGGAGACGAAAACTTCGTTGGTGGTCGGACAATATTTGAGGATACGGAGAAGGTAGGATTCGAGGGAGATGGTGGGGGCTGTGCGGGCATGAAACGAGAGATAAGGGGGAGAAGTGGTGAGTGCTATGCGAGACGCGATGGTAAGGGATGGCCAGATGGGGGTGTGGGAGTAACGATCCAATGTAACGTGGGTGGCTTGGGTCGGTAAGGGAGACGTTGGAGACTTTGGTAACTCATCGTTTGCGTCGACGATCTGCTTGAGAAGCGCGGCAAGGAGCCGCAGAAGGTCCTGAGAGGGGTATTCGTGAATGTTAAATACTGAAGAGGGACGAGGTGGGGGGGATGAGTGAGGGTTGTTGAGCGCAATATGGCGCTGGGCTGAAGGGGCGGAGGAGGTGGAGGGAAAGGCCGAGACGGTAGAAGTCGGCTGATGGAGAGCAGTTGACGTTGATGGTTGTGATCGTGGAGGGGGAGGGACGGTGATGGGTGAAGGGGCCGATCTCTTGGGATGTTCACGTCTAGGGATGGGGGGTGGGGGGGGAGGTGGAGAACTTGTGTAGATAAGGGGAGGATGTTCGAGGGCGAGCATGTATGGAAAGGGTGGCCGTGCCTGCGATGGGACTATATACAAACACGGCCTTGACTTGACAGGGACTGACAACCGTCGAAAAAAAAAAAAAAAGCGACGAGTCGGTTGATCGTGTTTGTTGGCGTTGAGTGATACGATATCGACCACGTGCCTTTCAAGCCCTCAGCACCACCACCACCACCACCACCACCACCACCATCACCTCTCGGATCCAGGAAGCGAGCAGCTACAACCAACGTGCGTCCTCGTTCCCCGTTCCCGATCCGTTCCCTCTACCATGGCACACCACCACTACTCGTCATTTTTGGCAAACTGTACGCCTCCCTACCCAACAATTGGCTGCTGTGGGTCCAGAAACGCGAAAATGCCAGTGTTTCGTTACCTCGGTCTCCAGCCTGGCCCTCCGCATGATTTGTACAAATCCCCGGCGGGCGTTTAGCTCACGCCGTCAGTTCCCATCTTCATTGGGTGGGACTTGCCTTTGATGCCAGGCTCCGCGGGGTATTCGAATCCTTTCAATCCTCCTTTTGAATGCCGCGACTCGGCGAGCTACGGTGGCCTTTTTGGCCCCTTGGCCCCTTTGGATTCGAGCCCACGCTCAACGTTCGCATACGTATTGTGAGACGGCATTATATGCAGTATCACGTCTCATCCGTGCAAACGACAGATGCCAGAGACCAGCTAGCTTGATGAAAAAGACAACTCCCCGAATCTCGTTCACGATGGACCTCAGTTTTCAATGGCATCAAGAGTATCCAGGACATCTGCCATCGATGTAAGTGACACGATGGACACGTCACTGTCGTATGACACCGTTCTGAATTGAACCCGCCGATTCGTCTTCGGGTTGGGCCCCTTGAGAGTCGACGTTGATCACAAAGTTGTGGCGATACGCTATTTGGAGTTCGATCCGGGTGTCAGTCCGCGCGGTTCGGCTAGGATATAACATAACTGTATACGTGGCGAGGGAACGATGTTGAGTGTCCCATTATAAAAAGTCGTTCGGCTCCATGAACGGAGTTATGTAATTTAAAGAAAGGGAATCGGGTCTTTCCCCTCCCCTCCCCACAAGCAAATGCAATGGGTTCCACTCCACTTTCCGCCCCCATCCCGAACCAGGCCAGATCAAAGCACTTGCGGGCCTGTTTGCTCTGTTCCATCATACAAACCCCCATCGACTTCCGACGCAACGGATGTCCCAACTGCGAGGACATAATGCAGGTAAACCCACAATTCGTTGCCTATTCCTTTTTTCAAAATCAATACATGTACGAAAGATGAAGGGCTCGCCGGATCGCATCCAGGCTTGTACGACAACGCATTTCGACGGGTCCATCGCGGTCGTGGATCCGGAGAAGAGCTGGGTGGCTCGGTGGCAACGAACCAGTACGTTTCACTCATCAATTTTTGCGCGAAGATATTGATGGCGTGAGGCTAGATAAATATGTGCGCGGGGTGTATGCGATCACCGTCAAAGGTCGTATTCCCGAAGACGTCGAGCAGGAGCTCGAGGTGCAGGGCATCAAGTACCGTCCACGCGACCAGACCGAGGTCGATTGAGAGCGAGTTCGCGCTTCGCTTCGTCGCATCCCGCTGTCCGCTTTCTTCGTCTCGTCCCTTTCACACCGTTCTGGCACGATGGGTTGTGTGCACATTGCCTTGTATGTCGTGGCGAAAATTATAATTATCGAGGACTATGGATACTAGATGTGTGCAGGTAGTCTCTACATTTGGATGGGTGAAGGATGCATGCTCAAATGCTGAGCCAGCCGACATGCATGTGTGGAGTGCGATGCATGGACATTGACTTCCTACGCTCCCTACCCCCTTTCCCAATGCGTTTCATCTATTGGAGCTCTTCGATAATTTTGTCATACATGTGTGCCATGTGCGAACTATGCAAAACCGGAGTCAGTCTTGGGAGTACGGAAGAGATAGTGGCATGCACCTGATCATGTCACGCGAAAAGATGATATGTGTGAACACCTTCTCAACGTCCAGCACCTCGAACAGACGTATGCCGCCCTCTCGCTGCGCCCGCAGTGCCTCCATCGGGCTATACCGCCCCTCTGCAGGCGGTGGCGCAGCGTACGACACGTCCGAGTCTCGCACGGCCCACAGGACGCGCCCAGGCGGGTAGAGATTATGCAGTGGCATGTTCGCCTCGAGCGTTTTGCGGATAGACAGAAACTGCGGGCGAGCATCGACATGAGCGGAGGACAACACGGGGGAATACTCGGAACGCCGGTGGTGTGCATCGGATTAGAGAAACCACACACCCAGATGGGATCGTCGCGCGACCCAAAACCCATCTTGTGTCGGAGCGCTCGGCGAGTGATGCCGGTGTAGCCCTCAGGGCGACCCTCCGCCTCAGCTTTGCAGAGCCACACGGCGGCGCGGGACATGTCGCGCAGCGAACCCAGGGAGAGGCGCGAGACGAGGTCGTGTGAGTACACGAAAGATGTGATCAAGTCCTTTGAGAGATCGCAGAGGCGCAAATCGTACGCGGCACTGGGGATAAGACGTAAACGTGAATATCGCACGAGGATCGGGATCGCACCGCGGCCGACCGTACTTACGGCGGGGCGAAACAATAGACGGAGACACGCCTGCCTACTGGGAGGCCGCTGGAGTGCGTGGTGAGACATGTGTTCGGGTCGGCCCATTTCTGCCGTATACATGCTCGTCGTTGAATACCGTATGCGTTCGGAGACTAAATCGACATACCAGGCCAAGAACACCCGCAACGCCAGCCCCAAGACTATGACCGCACATGACCAATTCTACGAAATTAGATGGGGGCGCCACAGGTAGGAGCACGAGAAAAAAAAAAAAAAACTTGCCATAGCCCGGGTTGCGAGACAATGCCTCTTCTACGGCGGTGAAGACTGGTCGGCCAGGTGCACCCATCGCGAGGGACATTTTGAGGATACCGCCGTGGACCAAATAACGGTGATCTTCTTCGAACGATCTGACGGACCTGAACGAGGCACTTCGGGGCCTCTGGCGTGTATTGGGAACACGCAGCGTCTCCTGATCATCCAACGGCGTAATTGGTCCGGCCACATGGAAATCGCCTGCATTCCTCCCGTCTACGTCCACGTCGGCGTCACAGTGATCGTCCTCGTTCTTGGCGGAGTGGCCCTCGTATGCAGTCGCACTCGCGGGCTCGAATTCCTCTGGCTCGCAAGTCAAGTCGACTGCGACCTCGTTCAGAGTCATGGTACCTCGGAAGACGAGTACGATCTGCCGCCGCGAGTGATCAGTAAGGACCCAAAAGCGCGGCATCCGCGCTTCGTCCCCGATCACCGCTGTCACGTCCGTAGCTCGCGTGCCGCCCCTCGCGTAGTGTAGGAAAATGTCGTGGTCGTGTTTGCCCAAAAGCATCGACCACCACGGGTACGGCTGGCTTGGTGTGCCCTTCGGCAACTTCTCCGACTCATCGACGGCCGCCTCGAGCGTCTCCTTTTCCGTCGCCTTGCTGTTCAACGGCGGAGTGGCAGGAACACCGAAGAAAAGAAACGAAGCCCCACCGTATCCAGCAAGACACATCTTCGAAAGTCGGCGGAGCGTGAGCCTTAGGTCGTCATGAAATGCGTAGTGTCGCTGAGAGGGTGAGGGGGGGCGACTTGGGGAGTGGGAGTCGATTGCAGCGTTATCGGGTCCAGTCGGCTGTTGCGTGATGTCTGCCGTGACAAGATGACCGTTAATGTATGGGAGGGGAGATGTCCCCAGTGACATTAACGATAGAGTTGTGTCGTATCCGGGAGCGCTTGTCAGGAATCAGGTCCTCGCGGGGGATCTCGCTCAAATACTCGGACCACTGTTTGATCTGCCAGTCGTAAGTCACGCCCTGAAGAGTGCCCCAGGCAAAAAGGGCCTTAGCAGCCTCTCCGACGCTGAAGTGTTCCTCGGGGAGATGCTCGCCCAGCTCCGGGTTACTCCAATCATTACGCATGAGACTTATGAAGGACGCTATTGAAAAGGACGTCTCTTGGCCTTTCGGGAAAAGGGAGGCAAGGGCATCGATGGAGCTGTAGGCTGCAATAAGGGACGCGGACGTAATGCCCTCCCCTACAAAGATGGGGACCAGGGCAAGCTGCTCTGCGGCCCCGAAAGTAACGGAGGTGGCGCGGTTGAGAGCGCTGCTAGCACCGAGTTGGTCTCCGAGGGCGTGGTCGAGCGTTGAGCCTGCGACTCCTGCTACTGTCAAAGCCAGGCCACGAGTGACGCCGAACTTGGAGGCACAGAGGTGAGAATGACTCGGATGGGGAGTGGGTGTTTCGACGTACGCCGAACTTTGTAGAGGCTTTCGCCACGGCGAAACCGATGGTGCTCGCTGCGGTGGCCGCATCCAGTCCAAATCTACCGTACTTGTCAAGAAACGCGTTGACGGTGTCCATCGAAGGGACATGTAAGGGTCTCTGCGACTCTAAACATGGCTGCTCTTTGAGGGAGACAGGCCAACACAACTCCGTGGGAAATGACCCACTTGAAAGTTCGAACGGTCGAAACGCGTTAATTTTGTCTCTCAACGCCAACGCCCTCGACACCACACCGCACGACACGACCATTCGCATTCGCAACGCGTCGCGAGGCCGTCGAGTTATGGAAAATAACAAGGACCCGTCATCTCTTTCCATTGCGTACGTGCTTCCTTTCCAACCTCTCATACCCCACGGGTATCTTCCTCATCAGGCCCCAGTATGATCTCCGACTTCTTTCACCCAGAAGTTGGGGGAGTCGAGAATCACATCTACATGCTCGGCGCTTCTCTCATCCGCAGAGGTCATAAGGTAGCCTTTGCTTAGCCCCCCATCTCGTCTTGCGCTCTGACTGCCCGCAGGTAATAGTCATCACTCACAGCCATCCGCCCGATCGGGTTGGGGTACGGTGGCTCATTCCGGGATTGAAAGTGTATCACATACCGTTTCCGACGCTTGTATCATCCGCTACGTTGCCAAACTTCTTCACCTTCCTACCTTATCTCCGCACTATCGTCCTCCGTGAACGAATCACCATTATCCATTCGCATGCAAGTCTGTCTTCCCTTGGACACGAAGGCGTCTTGCATCCACATCTACTTGGAGTCCGCACGGTTTTCACCGATCATAGCCTGTTCGGCTTTGCCGATGCTGCCAGTATCTTGACAAACAAGCTTCTGGAAGGCATGCTTCGAAACGTGGACGCTGCTATTTGCGTCTCGTACATTGGGTGAGGGCGACCGGATCCCTCGGCATGGCTGCGGAAGCTCGATCTCTTGTCTATCCTAGACGTGAAAACACTGTCCTACGCTCCAACCTCCCACCCAAATCGGTTTACGTTATCCCCAACGCGATAATTGCGGATCATTTTCGTCCTGCGGTTTCCAACCCTCCAAAGGATATGAGTCAGTGTTCGCGTTTATGTCATTCACCTTTTTACGCACCGTGGCCCGTACAGTCACCATAATTGTCATTTCACGTCTCGCCTACAGAAAAGGAGTAGATCTCCTCGTAGCCACTGCACCGCGCATATGCGCCGCGTTTCCTAACGTTCGCTTTGTGGTCGGTGTGTGTGTGTTGTGATTTCATTTCATCACGGGATGACACTATCGTTGTACAGGCGGCGACGGACCTAAGATGGTCGACCTCCTCCAAATGCGAGAAGCTCACTTCCTGCAAGATCGGATCACCTTGCTCGGCCCTGTGGCTCACAGGGATGTGCCATCTGTGCGTACCTATCACATTTAACGATACCTGACGTTTGAACTTGCGGCATGCAGATTCTACAGCAGGGCTCTATTTTTCTGAATACCTCACTCACCGAGGCTTTCGGTATTGCAATATTAGAAGCTGCGTGTGCTGGGTTGTATGTTGTATCCACTCGCGTTGGTGGGGTGCCGGAGGTCCTCCCAGAAGATTTGATCTCATTCACTCCCCCCACCGTCGATGGTATGTTTCGGGCCCATTTCGCGGCATATCTGACCAATCTCGATTCAGATGTGTTTCAGGCTATGTCAGAGGCGATCGCACACATTAAGCAAGGGGAACACGACCCACATCGCGCTCACGAAAGAATTCGCGGTTTCTATGACTGGGCAAGGGTGGCGGAACGCACTGAGGTCGTGTATCGCGATGTTCTCAGGACGCCCCCCTATCCGTTGTGGACACGAATACAGCGGTGCGCATCCGCTTTACCATTTGCGCCAAACCTCTGACATAGGTACATCAGGACCATGGGCTTGGGTCCATTCGTGGGTCCGATCTACACGATGATTCTCATCGTCGATTGTTTGTTCTTTGCGCTCCTCGAGCTGTGGATGCCCCGAGAGAACATCGACCAAGTTGAAGTGAAATGGGATGCGACGCGTTTCGAGACGGTAGGCTGACCCTTATTCCTATGACGAGGAGAAGGCTGACGCATGACCTGGGACAGGTGACCGGACAGGGCCGAACGTGAAGATTTGCCCGCGCAAGGACGTGCGTTGCAAGGAAAGGACACCAAGGAGGCTACAGTAGAGTAGTTTGCATTGTCTCTTATCACGATTCGGATGTGGCAGTGCCGAATAAGTTATTGATGGATTTTTTGCTCGTGTCATTCTGTTAACCGACTTGCTCCTCTCCCTCCATGGCCGTTCCACACGCCAACTACTATCTCGGTATCGACGTTGGCACCGGTTCTGCACGTGCCGCACTCGTCAAAGCGGATGGCACGGTCCTCGCATCTGCCTCCCAAGAGACAAGGACATGGCGGGATCCATCCGATCATCGCATCTTCGAGCAGTCTACCACAGACATCTGGAAATGCATCTGCAGTGCAGTACGCCAAGTGATCGCCCGCTCCAACGTCCCACCCAACCACGTCAGGGGTATCGGCTTCGACGCGACGTGCTCGCTCGCCGTAACGAGTTGGGAGGGAGAGCCGATCACCGTCACTCACGGTGCCCACCTCGGGCAAGTTGGAGAACGCAACGTCATCCTTTGGGCGGACCACCGCGCAGAGAAGGAAGCCGACCTCATCAATGCCACGGGTTCATCCGTGCTCGATTATGTAGGAGGGGCCATCAGCGTATGTGAACATCCTACACAACTCTTTCGGCGCGTCATGCCAATAGGCTCACCTTCCTTATTCTCCAGCTCGAGATGGAGATCCCGAAGATCCTCTGGCTGAAGCACCTCATGGCTCCAGATCGCTTCGATCGCTGCCAGTTCTTCGATCTCCCCGATTTCCTCACGTACCGCGCGACGGGTGCGCGGACCCGATCGCTCTGCTCTCTCACCTGCAAGTGCACGTACGTCCCCGGGAACGGCTGGGACTGTGCATTCATGTGCCAGATCGGGCTCGACGCGTTCGTGCAGAACGAGTTTGCCGCGTTGGGGACCGACGTCTTGACGGCAGGGAAACCCGTCGGCGACGGGCTGACGGTGCGCGCGGCGGCGGAGCTTGGCTTGGAGCCTGGCACCCCCGTTGGTAGCGGCGTCATCGATGCGTACGCCCTTTTTGCTTTCCCCCGTGGTTCCCCGCTGATTGCTGACTGATTGTGGTTTAGGTATGCCGGATGGTTGGGGACCATTGCCGCGCGGCATGATGAGGAGGGCGGAGTCTCGCCTTCCGTGTCGTTGGACGAGTCTGGTCACAGACTGGCTGCCGTAGCGGGAACGAGCACCTGTCATCTTGTCCAGGTACAATAGTCGTGACTTTCTACTTGGCCCCCTATTTTTCTCACTTCCCCTGGCGCACACCGCAGAGCAAGGAAGGGGTATTCGTTGGAGGCGTTTGGGGTCCATACAGAGCAAGCGACACTCATTGAACACTTTCCTTGCTTGTTCTTATTGACATACATCTAGGACGCAGTGTTCCCGGGTTGGTGGATGAACGAAGGCGGACAGTCCTCTACAGGACAGGTGTGTGTATGCGCTTCACTTCTTTCGAACCGGCTTGAACTATGTATCTAGCTGATAGACTTTATCATTTCTACCCACCCTGCTCATCAAGAGCTCAAGGATCTCGCAAAAGATCAACGTAAAAATATCCATGATGGTCGGTAGTTAATCCACGAATCTTTGAATTACCTGATGCTCCACCGTCTTAGTCCTGCGAGAGACTCTTGAGGGCATCCGCCAGGGCGAGGGTGCAGAGTCATGGACGGAGGTGATTGCGCATATGCACTTTTATCCCGATTTACATGGTCGGTTCAATTTCTACAACTTGATCCGTCTACACGGATGTCGCTCAGGGAATAACATGCTGAAGGAAACCGTTCTCCCATTGCGGACCCGCGCATGCGAGGATCCATAATTGGGCTCACTCTTGTTAGTTCTCCCCTTACAGTCAGGCACTCTTTATTTCATGCGTTCTAGGACGCTTCCCTTCACGATCTTGCGCGGAAATATGCGCTCACCCTCGAGGCGATCGCGCTTCAGACGCGACACATCGTTAACAAGCTGAACGACGCGGGGCATTCCATCCGTGCCCTGTATCTCTCCGGGTCGCAGGCGCAGAATGTGGAGCTCATGCGCCTGTTGGCGAACGCATGCAACATGCCTGTCGTACTCCCCCGTTCGCACGCTGCGTCGGTCGTGCTCGGTGCTGCTATGTTGGGCCGCTTCGCGACAATGCGTGATCCGCCCGACGCCGCCGCTTCGCTCTGGGATATAATGCAAGAGATGACACCGCCGGGAACGGTGATACGCCCCAGCGCTGGAGAAAGGGAGAAGAGATTGCTGGATGTGAAGTATCGAATCTTCTTGGAGTCGATTGATATTCAGAGGAAGTGGAGGCGCGAGATCGACGCTGTTGTATAAACGAAGGCACCGGCCAATGTCATAACCTTCAATTCCTCCATGCGGAATCCTCCTTGATGTTTACTGGTCTAGTTTCCAAGACAATCTGGACTTCCATTTTTATGACCAACTAGAATCCATACGCCCCGAATACGACCTTCGTGCAAATGGCACGTATTGTGGACTCGAATAGAGAAGATATCATACTGCCATCCCATCGCCGGCTTTACGTTAGCAACTGGGGGCTCTGTACGATGATATTGGAGGAATCGCCGGCTAGTTTTTAAGACCAATTAAAGATCACACGGCCAAGGCGAGGATTATCAAGTCCCTTGAAGAAGAACATAGATAGATCCAGGCAGCGAACGAGGCAGGAACTAATTAGTGGCCATCCAACACCAGAGACAGTGAACATGAGATATCAGCAGCCCACGGCATCAAGCTCAAAAAGAGTGTGTGTTTGATAAGCATAACTGTTGAGAATCAATGCGAGGGGAAGACTAAGACAGGGTTAAGACTCGGAGGCCTGGTAGGAGGGAAGAGCAGAAAGGGGTGGACGGTGGACGGTGGAGGGGCAAATGCGATAAATAAAATGGGGGCATGTAGATGATAGAGATGAAGCAAGGGCCACGAACGGGGCGACGGGATAAAAGAGTGAACACCCCAAGAAAAAAATATCAAGGGCAAGCCACTCTTCTACTACTCAGGACGATGTCAACGGCGAGGTGAAGGCTTGAGAAGAAAGGGCTGAGCTTACATGCATACCCCATTTTGAGGGTAGCCGAATCGCTCCTGTAGGGGAGGTAGGAAAATATTAATGTGTGTCGGACCTACGAGCAATTTTCGGGCAATACAACGAGAGTTTCGTGAGATGTCATGGAAATGGACTCGGAGGTGCGAGACACCGAGGCCGAGTTTCAGCGCGAGAGCGTATGCAACAGCAGATGGCTTTGAAGTAGTGCGAGCTAGAAGAAAGAGAGAGAAAGGAACTAAGCTCAGTCTATGGAGAAGCTGCTGGACGAGAAACAGAGCGTAACAATAAGAGGCCAAGGAATGGGCGAGAGAAGCCCGTGCTCTGGTGGTGGGTCACGACATATCATGTGAGGTTGAGTCGAGCTGCCAGGGCGAGGTCCCTGGCCTAAAAGATGGTGGGAAGAGAGGAGGTAGCATATTGGGGTTACCGGCGCGTAGGGAAGGTGCTCCGGGATGTCATCCCGTTCTGTTCCGTGCACACAGCTCGGCAGCTCGGAGTGTTAATAGTAGTCAAAAGGAAATAAGCAGACCTTCATTCGTGAAATAAAGGGATTTTCGATATGAACACAGATAAATAGAGGGTGAGGTAGTCTTGCTATAGTGGGCGTGAAAAAGGTCACAGTGACGAGTAACATCGTGTCAGGAGCAATCGCGGGCTAGTAGGGATTGGCACAATCCTCTGGAACAGAAAGAACGAAAGGATGGCGGCCCATCATTGTGGTGAGGTATGTTTGGCACAGCATTGTGGCGTTCGGAAGAACACGGGAACTATTTTAATGAGCCTTGCGTGAGCTGTTCGGTGCGCAACAGGACATGAACCGTACAGTTCAATCATTCAGGCCTAGGAATCGTCCGTGTTGTAGGGTGGGGGGGATGAGGATGAAGATGACATGCGAGGTCAGATGGAAGTGATTTTGGTGGTATTTTGAGGCGCTAGTACACTTCTAGACGGGGGGAGACCACTTTAATGCATAGATGTTATAGAAGATAAGGGTCAGAAGTCGCTGTGGATGAGATGGAGGGTGGGTCAGGAATTGCTCGCGTCAAAGTGGGCGATGACTGATTCCATGAAGTTAGATGGAGAAGACAAAGGAGAAGGTTGGGAAGACTGAATATTCGAAGCAGGCAGGTCACGTAGCGACGACTGGTCTGCCGGATGCGCAATAGTATGATCAGGATGGGAATCAGGCAAGGAGTAACGAGGAGTGATTGGTAGAACGGATTTGTCATAATGGATGGCAATGGAAGTGGCAGAAAGCTGGTCGGCGGTCACTCGAACGGGGGTTTCGTGCAGGTGAGGCGTCCAGTGTGGGCGATGGCTGGGGATGTTACACAATGCATATGACGATGGTTGACGGAGAATATCGCTGAACTTGTCTGTAGAACCGGAAAACGCAGTGGGGGCAGCAATGGTGCCTTGATGTAAAGCGATATAGAGATGGCGAATGTCTCTGAGGACATTCACGGGGCCGCTATATACCGATGGCCAGTTCGGGGCTTCTACAACGATGTCGTTCCACAAGACACAGAAGTCGTACTGCAATTCAGGGAGTGTGTCCAGTACATCAAATGTCGCAAGCGGTTCCAGAGCAACGCTCGGTTCCCAACCAGAATGAGAGATATGGCGAATGATGTGGATCAAATTTGCGAGTAATACGCTGTTTCCATGCGCTAGGTAGTCTTGGAGGACAGATTGCGGAATGCCCATCTGGTCGCTAGCGAGTGCTATCCAACGGTCATCGCGTTCCTGTACGGTTGCAATAATGCGGGCAATTATGGCCTGCACATACGAGGTAAACCGCCGATTGCTACTCTCGTCCCAAGAGCTCAGAAAATGCCCAATCTCAACGGAAAGGGGCATTCCAGGCCAGTCCCAATAAGAAATCAAGGACTTTAATAACAACCAAACTCCATCGGAACTATCTATCTCACCAGCTGCATTGAGACAGATGATGAGCCGACGAAATTTGACGGATTTGGAGACCACATTCGATGACAAGGTACGACGCAAAAACCGATCGAGCGAAAGAAGGGTCTTCCACTTGACTACTGAGGGGAGACCATGTCGGATATTCTTGACTATAGGTGATTGAAAGAAGCCTGGAATGGATTCAAAGAGCTGTTCCAAGGCGTCATCTTCGCTCAGAGCGTCGATTGTAGACTCCAAGACACGGACATCGATCTCGGGGAATCGCCCTGACGCAGCCTTTTTAGCCGCATCCTCCACACTCTCGATGAGCCGCTCAAAAAATGGGTCCACGAAAGCAGCAAAGCGCTCACGGGTTCCACGACCAAAGGGGATAGTGAAAACGTAGAGAACTAAAAGGACCGCATACACTATTTCGGTGCAAAGTAAGCGAGCTGGAGAAGAAAGTGGAGAACAGTACGGGCTGTCGTGCCAAAAAAATGGCGTCAATGTGATGCATCCATATACCCCTAACAGAGCTGCCACACAGCAAAACACCGCAATGAAGACAGAACGGTTGATACTGGCGAGATAAATGACGAGGCCAACGAAGATAAACAGTGAAAGGTGGACCAAAGCGGGCAATGCGTCAGCCACCCAGGGAACACGGAACTTGTCGACGCCATTCGCAAAGTATGCACGCACCCGCGCCCGCTTGTGCGGAGGGAAACGTGCTGGCTGAGTAAGCCTGATGTATCGACGTGCCCACTGCTGCAACGATGTGGCTAACATAGCACACGTGAGACTAATAACCAAGCTTGAGAACCAGAGTGAGTTCACCCAGACGGCGTAGCTCGGTGGAGAGAAGTCCGGAGGTTGAGAAACAGAAGGTGTGGAGGGGCGAGAGCCGTTCGTGTCAAGTTGAAGCTCGTACATTTTCTCGAGATAGAATGCAGCCCGATCCTGGGAGTTAGGTCTGAGGTCTTGGAGGGAGACGACGACGAGTGCTGCGACGACAGCAGAAAATAAACCGTTCTGTGTAGGTTTTGGATTTAGTACACAATCATACCGAAGGGACCTGGGCCGCACAAAGATGATCATCCCTTCGGCTTCTTTCTGCCAGCGTTCAACCGTCTTGTTATCTTCCTCTTCAACGGTCTTCGAGTAGATGGTGAAAAAGGGACCAGAGCTATCACCGAAGTTAAACTCGCTATTCGGAAGCTGGCCATCTTGGTCAGAGGGGGGTGAGTCTGCTGAGGTCGAATGGGAGTAGCGGATAGGGTACCTATTGCCTTCCCCTTCTCAGGATCATGATTGTTCGCTGAAGGCATTGGAACAAATTTATTACGTAGGATGTCGTTAGAATTGGTGCTTAAAGAGTACTGTCCCCCCCGTGGGTCCCAGCCACGTTTTGCACCAGCCTCTACCGTGGGTCACTGGGAACTCAATTGCATGCTACAGCACCAACTTATAATACACCTCCATTACCACTGCCCACCTTCCCTCTCACAACCATTTCAAGATAATAATTACCTTGAAAGTTCTTTTATTTTCTTTGTTGTATGTACGAGAGAACACAAGTGATTTTCACCTGAGTATGAAAAAACTTGTGACTCCGGAGTCAGAACATCTGCTGCCACTGAAACAAGGTGCGGAATTCCGCCTCCTTCGTCTGCCATCTGAGGTGGTCCGTCCTAGGAAAGGAACTATCGAGAACTAGAGAACAAAGAAGGGATGGATCAGGTGACTCTTCGAGAATACGTCCAAAATGATGAATGGAACAACCTGGCCGCCAACCTCGTCAACCTACCTCCGACCTCGACAAACGAAAGCCCACCTCGCTCAACAGTATCGAAGGCAAGATACCTTATCAGGCCCGACTGTGGCCGTAGGAAGAGACTCCGTTCAACGTTCAGGGATGCCACCTGAGCAGCGCATCAGATTCATACTGTTGATCACAACATTTCTCTAGGGACTGCAAGCAGCCGGTTGCTCCTATCCAGTGACAATCAAGACGGGCCTTCTGAAGTCCCAAAGGACGAAATTAAAACCTCCTCGGGCGACGACCCCATCAGTATAAGGGACCCTTCCCACCAAGTCGGGTGTCTTACACTGGTCTGCTGTCCTCGCTGATATCGGCCGCCTCCGATATCGTCCCGACGACCTGGAGCACTCAGATAATAGAGACACCTCAAAAATGTATTTCATGCCAGCAACTTGAAGTAGGTCGCATTGACTACTACACTTACTGCGTCGCCTTGCGCCCTTTCCAGTGTCATTTCGAAGGGACACGTCCAATCATACTCCTCAACCCTTGCTCTTACCCCTGCTATCACTCAGGCTAGCATATTGCCCGCATCGAGTCTTAGACTGCCAACCGCTCCCATCTTTGTGACGTGTGCGTCTCATCTGTTTCTTTCCGTCTGTCTGTCACGCGCGTCACGGTTCATGAGCTGCTGAACGTCCAAAACATTTGTGTGCAGAGTGCCTGAAGCCCGATAACCATACCATGACTAGTGGCTGGCGGGCGTTAGGCTTCTATGTTACGGCTTCTCGATACCTCTGTGAAAGCTGATCTTGGGAGATAGCATTCACCGCGTGGACAAGCAATTCCAGGATAACTAGCTCGCCCGTTCCGCGTGCCATGAAGAAACTAGAACCAGGGAAACACTCCGAGTCTATACAATCGTTTGAGTTTCACGAATTTGACCCCCTCCGAGTCGCCCTGCTTGACATCCTACATCCGCGTCAGTATCAATTTACCTCGCTTTCCTCTCAGCTTTTCAAACACAATAGGGCTAATTATCAAGGGCATTGCTGATAAGATGTTGCACTTCAATGCTTTAACCAAAGATTGCGCATTCCAAAGCGTGAATGGGAATGATGTGGGCGATTGCCGATAAGGATGCTCATGAGTTGGTAGAATCGTTCTACAGGATCCTTTTCCTGGAAATAGGGCAAAGGGTTACTCTACCATGAGGAATCTGTATGTGTGTGCACTACCGCTACCAGACTGAGAACAAAGGACTGAGCTACGCTGGAATGCTAAGTAGGCGCGTCATGTGAAGTGCACCACTAAACGCTTGCCCAGCAGCATGCTCAGTGTCAGGCTTTGGTTCAGTGGCGCGGATGGGCAGTGGACATAGTGAGCCTGTCAACAAGTAGCCTTCAAACTCCTGGATGAGGATCATGACTCTGTTGGCAATGGGTAAATGAAATGGGGCTAACGTCCAAGTTCTTTATCATAGTGGAACAAACTGGGCAACGACGACACGAATGGCAGAACACCGTCGAGGGGGTTACGAGAAAACCGCAGAATGTAGGGCGGTGTGCTGTCGCTACTGAGCGCTACTGAGGTTCTCCCGATGAAGCGGCCCTGAGGCTTCAACCGTCAAATATCATATGATCGATTGTGATCCGCCAAGGTCTAGAGTGCTGACTTTGATTGTTCATTGCTTCGGGCATCATGTTCGTGGGGGATCGCTGGAAACACCCTCGTGGTCGCTGCAGGCGATGTTCGGAGCGGCGAAACACTCAAGTACTCGCCCCTATTCGAAACGGTTTCTTGGTTGCGAACACGTGCTCCATCGCGTGTTAGACCCTGTACTAGACCCCGTACTATTTTCAGTTTGACCCGGATACGTCCACGTGAAGTGAAGTGAAGTGAAGTGGGACTGGGTGGATAACTACCATGCTACTGCAGCATGCAAGCCGGGAGAGCGCACCAGCGAGTCCTGGTTGCAGTAAATAGAGAGTACAGGCAGCACAGACACGGTACCATTCTATCACCCACATTCCGATAGTTTCGATGCCTGGTTCAGTACAGGTGCAAACCTCCTTATGTGGCAATACGGTGAGGGCGACCATCGTGAAAGTGCCGTTGTAGGGCGGAGCGTTGAACTCTTATCAAAGCCATGATCAGGCCATGATGTTCCGGTAAAGGGTTCTGGAGTGGATGCAGCGTTGATGCATTGATGGGGTCAAAATGACTTCCCTACCCTAAATAAGGTCATGCCGTGCCAGGAAAGTACCGAACGGAAGTTGCGAAGTACGTCGACCTAGGCCCACATATGTAGCAAGTGCGGAAAGAAAGAAGGAGGAAAACTGCGGTTGCGGAGGCAGCCAAGCACCAAGTCGGTGGCGATGGTGAATTAATTTCTTCCCTTCCCCATACCCCAACGTCCCTCCGTCACAGGAGGAGCCTAGACCATGAGGTGAATCTGGCAAGCGGAGGCGGCGATATGCTGACGCAGCGCATTTCAACCAGGGAACGATCAAAAGTATTCATGGAAGTTGGGAAATGTTTTGACGCAGAAAAATAATCTTGAGGCTGTAGGTGGTCTGGAGAGACCGTTCCGAAATCCCAGGGGAACGGATGCTCGAGGAAGGAGAAAGACCGCATGGTTCGACTTCTCCGGTGTCCTTCATCTCGGTCTCATTGGAAGCAAAAGCTGAGAGTTAGGACGCTGATCCAAGTTCTACTTCTCCTTTTGGCGACGCACGCGAAGAAATTTGGAGATTGGCTTGGACCTTGCAGCTCAAGGATGGACCAATGCAGCGCAAGTGTAGACGTACATTTCACACAATTTCCAATCAATGTGATGATCCATCATATCATCTCCTCCCTTCCACGATCTATCTGATCCCGGGACGGAGACAGAATTAAAATCGGAGCTTGGCTAGGTAGAGGAGGGGTGTTTGGACGCTTCCTGGCACATGCACGTTCGCATACCAGGACACTCAGTCCTACTAGTACCAGCCATGTTGCAGGGAACACTACTCACAAGGCACGTCTGCGCACTCCTTTTAAACCACATCCATCATTCGCATACCCACAGCCTTCCCGTCGAACTCCCCGCTTAGAGTCGAAATTTTGTGGACAGAGGCATCATAGTGACATGGTCGACTCTGGTAGTATTAAGGTAATGAAGGTACGTAGCCGCTTGGACGCATGACGCATATGGTTGAAGTGATGGCGGTCGCGATAGGATGTCGCCGTTCAATGGGACGCACTTAACCTCGAAAGCGCTCGGATTGACGACTCGCTAGATCAGCAACTTGCCGAGGCTGAGGCGCTGGTCATGGGGCTTCGCCAGAGGAAGAACGAACGCGCCCTCATATCGCGCCTTCCCGTGGAAATCCTCATTGAGATCTTCAGCTATCATTCTGCCTCAGATCGTCACCCTCACGTCCGTTTCCGTACCCCGCCGCCGTGGCTAGCAGTGACCCACGTTTGTCAGCGCTGGCGCGACGCGGCTGTATCTTGTCCCTTTCTCTGGGTCGACATAATCTCAACCAACTTCAGATGGACAGAAGAAATGCTCAAGCGATCCAGAGATGCTCCCATACACATTACTGTAGATGACGGTGGTAGCGCGCAAAAGCCATGTGAACTTAGAACGGCGCGCCTAATGTTTTCCAAGATCCACCGTGCACAGAGCCTTGTGATGACCTGTGCCCAAACGATTTTATCTTGCATGCCCATTCTCTTCGATGCAGAGGCGGCCCCGTTATTACAGGAACTCATCATAACGAATTTCCACCCGACCAACACCTTGGATCTTGTCGCGCGGCCCCTGTTTAGCGGAAAGACACCGAGCTTGCAGCTCTTGTCCTTGTATCGCTGTCGAGTGATGTGGTCATCTCCGCTCCTTCAGCGTGACCTCGTATACCTTTCGATTTCTCATATACCACACGATCACCGGCCCAGCCTCCACCAAGTCCTCGAGGTTCTCGAAAGACTCACCCGCCTCGAATGTTTGCAGCTCGATGAGGCACTCCCCATCCACGCATCCTCCCCAAACGAAACCATCGGGTCACTCCTTTCTGCCGAACGTCTCTTCCTTCGTCATTTGCGCTTCTTCTCCCTTTCCGCCCGCTCCGCGCTCGACATCCTCAATTTGACAGCGCGCGTGCTTGTACCCGCCTCAGCGCTCTTCCAACTCATATGTGAAGAATTCGAGAGGTACAATTCGTACACCGATTCAGGCGACATGATGTTCGCCGCTCTTGCCTCACACCTTTGCGCGCCCCGTGACACGCCGACTGGCGGCACCAGCGATAGCATGAACGTGTGGGCTTCCGTGCGGAGCCTCCACGTGCGTGATATCCCCGCTGCAGGAAGCTGGTCCCTCTTCGCAAGCACGGGCGGCCCCGAGGACGCAGGCGACGATAGCTCGAATGCAAAGGGCAACCACCATCGCCACCCCCGCGACAACAGAAACGACAACAAGGATGATGCGGACACCGCGCGGCCTCCAAACCCGGCCGACGAACAGATGCACATCCTCTCCCTGCACCTGCGCTGGCACGGGTACCCAGCAAGCGCAAGCGCAGCCGCCTGCTTCATCGAGCGGGCCGCACGCCTACCTCCGCTTATCCGTGCGAGCACACTGCTCATCGAGTCTGCCCTGTTCGAGACGGCGACTGCGTGGTACGCCGTCTTCGCTCGCTCCCGCCACGTACAGGCTGTCTTCGCCGGAGGCGGCAGAGCCATCGCAGGTGCGGCGCAGATGCTACGCGATGTGGGACAGTCGCAGCTGCATCCGCAGGTGCAGACACAAGTGTTCTCCCAAGAGCCAGGAGCAGGGGAGGACGTCCGCTTGAACGGTGACGCAGACGTGTACGCGGCAATTGCGCGGCTGCTCCCGTCTCGCCTCGTATTTGATCGCCCGGCTGAGAAGCCGCCGCGGGTTCTGTTTCCAAAACTGAGACGTTTAGCAATTGCCGGCGGGAACTTTGAGGATGTGGCGGGAGGCTTGTTCGAGAGCTTGCGCGCTGGCCTTGTGGAGAGGAGGGACGGTGAAGGTGGCCCGCTTGCTCAGCTGTCCATCTGGCGCTGTAACGTGCTGAAGGAGCAAATCGACGCTCTCGGGCTCCTTGTGACAGAGTCTAAGGTCAGATGGGATGGAATGTTACACGTTCCTCCCCTATCATCACCAATTTCAGAGGCTCGAGATGGCAACATACAGCCTGTCCACGCAACAGGAGCGGGGCAGGAAAATGGTTGGCACGGTGCTGCAACGATCGTTGAAGAACCCGAGCTGGGACACGGTGACGATGATTTGCTTGCTGTGGAAGGGCAGGGCCCATTGTTAGTCCCAGATGAGTTGGATAATTTGGACGAGAATTGATATTCAACTTGGCGCACGTACTGCGCTCGTTTGTTATGCTTCCACGAATTATACGATACTGCCGTCTCTCTGTGATGTCGCTGAGACAACGTTCTAAATCCGGAATGGATGAAAGTGGCATGTAATGTCTCTCATACAACATTTTTTGTTGACGCGAAATAAATGGTGGTAGAGAGTATAGTATAGACCACATCCGACTACGTCTCCTTGACCTTGACGGAACCGCGGAGTAGACCTGTCTGTGGGTGCCATGAGCAAAGGGCGCACGGAATCCAATCGAACAGAATTACATACCCGACGCGCAGCAATAAGACCAACTTTCTGGCCAGGAACAGCGGATCGGGCAACGGTTGATGCCTTGCCGATGTGCTGGTGGTTACCACCACCATGAGGATGATCCACGGGGTTCATAGCAACACCACGAGTACGTGGCCAGCTAAAGATCTGTCAGTATGCTCGCACAACGTTATTACAAGTCGACCGCACTTGTAACGTTTAGCCTTGTATTTGTGGTATGCCCGACCAGCCTTGAGCAACGGCTTGTCGATACGCCCACCACCAGCAACAATACCGATAGTAGCGCGCGCGCTACCTGAAACGGTCTTCTTTGCGCCAGATGGGAGACGAATGCGAGTCTTGTTCTCATCGGGAGAGTGTCCAATGATGGTGGCGTAATTGCCAGACGTACGAGCGAGTGTACCACGGTCACCCAATTTCTCCTCCACGTTGCAGATAATTGTACCCTCAGGACATGCCGAGACGGGGAGGATATTGCCAACAGAGAGCTGAGCCTTCTTCCCAGCATAGACAAAGGCGCCTGTATGAAGGCCCTCTGTGGCGATAAAGGTCTCCTGTCGGAGTTTGTAACGGTAGGGGTCACGGAAAACAACACGGGCAAGGGGAGCGCCACTAACATATGATGTGAGCTGCGAAATTTTAGAAGGTAGGCAAGGTTAAGTGAAACAGACCGGCCGGCATCATGAATGATTTCCTTCACAATACCACGAATATAACCATTTCGTTCAGCGTAATCGAGAGCACGAAGTTTTGCAGGCGCCTTGTTGTGGTGGGTATGCGCTTTGAACTGGTGGCCGGGTGGGTCAGATACATATAGGGTGTACGGATGGAGTACGCAGCGAGAACATACGATAGCATGCGAGCGCCTTTGCGCACGAATGACCCTACCCATCGTTAACTCTGAAAGGTGAACGGGTCAATGTTTCTGTGTGAGGAGGCTGAAGAATTAGAGAAGCAACAAGTGCACCCGGACCACAAAAGAACAATCCACCCTGACGCAGACCACTTTGCGCGACAGAAATTATGCAAGGAGAGAAAAGACGGGGATGAAAAGGCCTCTGAAGCAGGATGGAGGGCGAATACTTACAATTATGGGCAAACGGTCGGTTGGTTCGGGGTCCGTAGACTTTGGCGTTGGACGTGGGTGGCGAGACCAAGGTCTGAGCGCCGCTACGATGTTCGGCAATCGCCGTGATCACGGCGATTGCCGAACATTTCTAGCGGCTGTCTGTTTCTTTATTTTTTATTTTATTTAAACGGATACTAGAACGGTGTACGGACAGCTTATGTTGTCGGCGTCATCCCACCGGCTTGCTTTCCAAGCGCGATGAGGTCGTTAATGATGGTTGAGCGTGTCCGAGAAAGGCAAGTATTCCCACGAACGTGTGAGGCCATGGGCTCGTCATGTCATGATTACTCTGTTCTGGAGGAAAGGATAGTTGTTATTGAGAGAAGAGGCCAGTGGGGGGGGCAAAGGCAAACAGGGATGGGACGGATTTAAAGACCGCTCGCACATCGCCAGAGCCGACCACTCACGCCCACGCTTCCGCTCACTCACTGGCACGCTCGCTCACACTTGACGCTTCGTCTCGATCCCTCCCAGTTTCGTGTAGCTTTCTGCCTTTTATGATTCACTTGGATCACTCACCGCCTGTCTCAACTCCCACGGCTCAACTTCAGCCCAGCGACAACTTTTCATGGAATCCAATTTCCACATCTTCCAGAGGCTCCGAGCCTCGCGCTCTCAACAGGGACAACACCCCCTCCGTCCCTTCCGCCTCTATAGCCCCACCTTTTTCTCCTGACAAGCCATCACAAAACACGTCCCCCATTCCTCGACAGTCATCACTGACGCCCCCTCCGAGCTCCCCCCGACGTGACGCCGAATCACAAGTTGCATCCGCTCCAACAACCGCGTCCACGCCTGCAACTGCACCCGCCCCACCATCCCTCTCACAAGACGCGTCTTTGGATCCTCCATCCAACCCCCAGCAAGATCCCGCCGTTGAGAACCCTCCACCGTCACGACCACTCACCCCACTTAGCGAGCTTTCACCAGTCCCAGACAACGATGAAGACGCTTCCCCGGATGCCCCGGGCGCAGACAAAGGCGAAGGCTCGTCTTCTCTCCAACCTGCATCCTCCTCTCCTTCCCGACAACTTCCCGTGAATCTAGAGACCGCCTCTTCACACATACGGATATCGCCTTCCCGTCCCCATCTAACCTCTGACCAGTCACCGCAGAGAGGTTACTTTTCAGTTCCTCCGGCCGCTTCTTCAAGCCCAAAGGCCGCATTAATACTTCAACTTAACGCCGAGTTGATCAAGTGCGGCCCTTCCAGCAGCTACGTTGCCTTGCTCTTGCTAACAATCTATCAGAATCTGTATGGAGTTCCAATCTCGAGCCATCCCCACCGATGACCAGAGATATCAGCAGTCTGTATCTTCGTTGTTCAAGACCTCCCGACAAAGCTAACGTCCACGCCACAGGTATGCTAGCCGATTACAATCCAACCTCACATGGCTCGCTGCCGCCGCCGATGCACATCACACGCAAAATCGACATCCTTCCCTTATTATGCATCCCCCTCTGCCAATAGATTTCGTCTCAACCGAAACCGTGAGACAACTCTATGCCGTCATGCCTACCGTTTTCGCTCGCGACATTGCGCGGGGAAAGGGCCAGTTTGTCCCGCCTCAGTCAACTCTTAAACGCGAGCGACCGACGGATGAGCCTGAACTCGCTATGAAACGGCGCGACACGGGTGAGAGCAAAGCTGGCACAGACATGCCCCCACCTGCCACCCCCGTCCTCGCCCCTAAATCTGTACCGCCCTCTGCCACACAATTCGCAGGTGCTGTTCCACAGGGGACGATGCCCGATCGTATGCGGATGACCCAGACACGCCAGCCGCAAGCACAATTCCAGGCACAAACACCGCAGGTGCAGCAACCTCATATGTTAGGAGCACGGCAGATGTCACCTTCCCAGGTCACGAACGCTGGTGGTATCTCTCAGCCTCAAGGGCAAGGCCAAGCAACGCCCACGCATCCAAATACCATGCAACAAGTTCTCAACAGTTTCGGAACACAAGGGCTGGCATTTATGCAACAACTACATGACCCAAATAGCGCATTCGTAAAATATATGGTTGAGCAAATACCGAACTTCATGGCGCTTCCGTTACAACAACAGCTGAAAAGTATGCAGCAAACACAGGTGTGTTTACCACTCGTATTGTGCTTTCCCAATCTGGCTCACGGGATCGCTGCATATAGAACATGATACAGCAGAGGCGGCTTGCAGCGCAGCAACAGCAGCAGCAGCAGCAGCAACAACAACAACAACAACAACAACAACAACAGCAGCAGCAGCAGCAGCAGCATCAGCATCAGCAGCATCAGCAGCAGCAGCAGCATCAGCAGCTACAACAACAACAACAACAACAACAACAACAGCAGCAGCAGCAGCAGCAGCAACAACAACAACAACAACAGCAGCAGCAGCAGCAGCAGCAACAGCAGCAACATCAACAGCAACATCAACAGCAACAGCAGCAACAATTCCAGCAACAACAGCAGTTGCAGCAGCAGCAGCTTCCACCGCCGACACCTCAGCAACAGCAGCAGCAGCACAATCCACAGCAATCACAGCGGCCGACCATTGCCAATCCCGGCCTGGTTGGACTGGCGGGTCACGCGCCATCACAGCAGCTTCAAATCAACCCTCAGTCACAGTCACAAAATAGCCTAGTTGCAGGCGGAATTGACCCTCGTACCGGCGGGCTTTCACTGACGCCAGCGCAAATTCAACAGCTTAGTGCATTGCAACCACAGCAGCGCCAGATTTACCTTATGCAGCAACAACAGCAGCAACAACTTGCGCGCGGCACTGGGACGAATAACAACCTTGGCTCTAGCGGGCTCATGACTATATCCCAGCAATTTGGGGGAGGAGGAACAATACCTGCAGGTCTGCCTACCACCGCAGTTCTCCTCCATCAGCGGCAGCAACAGCAACAGCAGGCCCGGTTGCAACAGCAAGCTCAACAACACCAACCGCAACCACCACAGCTTACTGAAGCCGCGTCATTCACCGCAACAGCTGTACCAATTAGCAACAGCATTGGTATCCCTGGTATTGCGCGCACCACACGCTCCCCATCTGACTCAATACACTCGCCACTAACGCCTCGGGGGCCACAACAACAGCTACAGCAATTACAGCAGCAACCTCAACCGCAACCACAGCAGCAACCACAGCAGCAGCAGTCGCAAGTAGACTACCAGCGTGCGTTGATGATGGAAGCAGCGCGGGGACCAATGGGTTCGCCCGCCCCTGGTCCTGGATTCGTGAACCCCCAGCCATTGACTGGTACATTCGGTGCAGGAATCGGCAACACTGGCAGCACAAGCGCGTTGGCCAATGGCAGCTACAGCGTCAGCCCACCTGGAAGCGCTCATAGCCGCACCTCTTTTCCCGGCACGGCTGCTGCACCGTCACCGAGTGCATCCTCGAGCGGAAATTGGCAGAACAGTGGCGCAGCAATAAGTGCAAACGGAGGATGGCAGGGTGCCCAAGGTTCTGCCGCTGGTATAGGTGGTGGGATGGGGGGCGGAATGGGTCTTGATCCAGGTGCCTTCGCATATGGCGGGGACAATCAAGGGTTTGGGACAGACGGTATAGTCATGGACCCGATAGATCCCCCTGGGATCGAGTTCAATGACATCTTTAATATACCTGGATAGTTTCTTCCCCTTGGTTGCTCTGACTTCCCACCCCTTCTACTTCGATTCTACCTTCTCACCTCACTTGCAATGTACGCCACTTATCATTCAGTGCTTGTCTCTACTCCCCGGTACTCCTTTGACTTTATTATTCTGGCCATGTGTGTCCTTTGTTTTTTTTTTTTCCTTGTGTATTCCGTGCAGAGCCCGTTTTGTAGTCTAACTGATGATCCTTGATGGTTTCTGTCTGGACCAGTTCTTCAAATGGGCGACAAGTTTTGATCATCTGAATCTGGCACGTCACGTTAATAACTGGTTAATGTGACCCGGTTGCCAGCCGTTGACAGAGAAGATGCCGTTTGCCAACCTCCCCCCATACGAGAAGGATGCATTTTTCGCCCTCCTCGACGAGTGAGTTTCTATAATACCAGATAACCATACCAAGCGTGACAACCTCTCTAACCACAACTGGATATGCGGCGCACCCTATCCTCACTCGTTCCAGATACTTCATGTCGAGGCCCGATCTTCTCTCTCGCGTGGGCGGCGCAGGGGATTCCGAACGTCCGGAAATGCAGCCAACACCGGGAGCGTCCCCCGCGGTTCCAGTGGCAGCCATAACAGCAGCCCAACGCGCGCTGACGAGTCCCACCACATCGCGCTTGCTCACAGCGGGGCTGCAGCGTACTAGCACCAATAACACTGATCGGTCGGTGAACCCCGCCGTCGCCGCCTCAGCAGCATCGCTCGCAGCCGCGGCGTTGCCATCGCTAGTATCCTCCTCCTCGTCGCATCCCCCACAAAACGCAGTTGACAATGAAAATGTGTCGACTGTAGGCGTCGGCCGTGTTGCTGCAGCTGCACAAGCATTCTCCGCGGCGGCAGGGCCCGTACTGCCGCCACCTAAGCCCGCCAATCCACCTACATCTGCCACTCCCAAACGAGCGGATTCGAGCAGACTTGTGTCACAAAAGGTGAGCAGAGTTCGTTTAATCGTAATAAGTCGTCCCGTCATCAGCCCGGGTCGAGGTAGTTTCACTGATCCCCCCCCTTTTTTTGTTTTACTCCTGTTGCTTCGTTATCGGTTTGTACTGAATGTGGGGGGTTTGTGGAAATTATGGCTCCATAGAAATTCGGCGATGTCGACGTGTCGTCCGCTGGGGCGATGTTCCGCTCCTTGCGTGGGTCGACGGCAGCGAAGAACGCGCCGCCTCCGACGGTGTATACGCAACCCGCATTCGCGGCGAAGAAAGCATCGAGTGGCCTTGCGCCCCCTCCAGTGCGCCGTGTTCCTTTGGCGTCCCCGGCATCGGCTGCGCAAGTGCCTGAGCCGGAGGATGACGGTCAACTTGAGTCAGTAGAGGAGGTTGGGGAGTGGGCAGAGGCATTATATGATTATACGAGCGAGGTGAGGTGACCCCCTCCGACCCGGTCCTTTGTTTCCTTTCCTAGCGAAAGGGCAATGCTGAACTCCAGGACGTGCCCGGTGCGGTCTTTGAAGGAGGCGGGTGATCTGCATTTACGAGCGGGGGAGAGAGTACGCGTGACGGAACAGACTTCCTCAGATTGGTGCGCACGCCCCAAGGTGTTGACTCCGGATCCTGGAATCCTCATCCTGATCTAGGTGGACGGGAGAGGTGGATGGTCGAAGTGGACTTTTCCCTGCGACATATGTCAAGCTCCTGTAGCTGTCGTTGCACGTTTCGCATATCTGTACCGATTTCCCGCACTCGAGTACGGCAACGAATCAAATCTCTGAATATTTCAAGTCCGAATCCAAGTCAACGTGGGCTATATCTAGTGGCACATGGTGTCCATAGGATAGTTTCGGGTACATCGTAAGGTCTAGAATGGTTGGGAGATAGTACAGTGCTGTGGTGGCAAAACGATAGTGCGCTAGGATGTGCGTGACAATATGAAGAGATACAAAAAGGAGAAGCAGAGAAAAGTGATAAGCAGAGAAAAAAGAGTAAGGTTCGAGTGTCCGAGCGACGAATGTTGGGTAAAAATAGATGTGCCCCCCAGCAACAAAGGCCGAAACGGACTTATTACGCGTCAATATTGTTTCCGCGCGCCGTTCCACGGAACATTGCCGAGCGAGAGTGCGCAATTTTGCGCAAGTGGAAGGCCCCCGCGCCAGATGCCACCGCGCTCGCGCTTTGGCTTGGCTGAGCCTCGGGTTCCGGATGTGAGTGTTGCGCTGCGGCCTTCGATGCAGCTCCCCACATTCGACTCAAAAAGCCAACCGGAGCGGTGCGACTCGGAGCGATCTTAGCGCCGCGTGCCGGACGCGGAGCAGGAAGGGCGTCTTCATTACACTGTATGCCCTCGATGGTCGCGTCGGATGCAACTGAGGGCGTTCG
This sequence comes from Russula earlei, assembly GCA_025769875.1. Classification (NCBI taxonomy): domain Eukaryota; kingdom Fungi; phylum Basidiomycota; class Agaricomycetes; order Russulales; family Russulaceae; genus Russula; species Russula earlei. The sequence goes on along the minus strand of JAGFNK010000136.1, from coordinate 7,752 downwards.
ACCACGACGATGCAGGACCGCGGCTGGGACGGGACGCGGTGGCAAACAATGGTCAAACCCAGAGAGAAAGCGCGAACTCTCCTTAGATATGGGAGGATCGTCATCTGAGAGGCAGTCGTCCGACGAATAGCTGGAACTCTCTGTTGCAGAACCCGGTTCTGAGTCCCCGCTCATGCTGCTAATTGCACTCGGAGGAGTAGAGAGCCCTCGGGGAGGATGGGTGCATGGGGCTGGACCCGATGCGTTGCCGAGGTAGGTCGACCCGAGACGCTTGGCAACCTTCTGCACAGTCTCGGTCAAGTTTTGCGCTGTGCTTGGAATGACGATGGAGAGGGAAGGAGGCGAGGAAACGGAAGGACGATCTGAAGGTGACGACGGCTGGCTCACAGGCGTCCTTGCGCCCGGTGCGTTCACACTCGAGTCATGAGGGGGTGTCGGCGGGAATCGGGTCTGGGCGTGCTCGCGTGCCCGACTAGCTTGGGCTACGACACTGAGCACCTTCTTACGGGCTTCTTGATTCCGCGGGGAGGGTGGCGCCATGAATGGCTCGAAAAGACGGCACGCCTCAAGCTCATCAAACCGCAAGTCGTAGTCAAGTAGGAACAGAAGTTGTTTCTCCATCAGATTAATCTCGGCGAGATCAAAAATGTCCGCGAATTTTTCCCAGTGCATATTCTTTGGTGCGGCGTCATTAAGATACTTCGCAGCAACAATGAGTGTTGCGAGAAATACTCGATGCCGCGTGCATGGGAGCCCTAACGGTAAGAACCTGTAAGAGTAGGAATGAATATATGCAAAGTCATGTCACCTTTCGCCATCTTGGGAAGCTTCGCCCGCAGGCGCTGAAGATAGATAAGCGTTGTAAGAAGAGTGGGGACCTGAACACGAGACGCCTGGACAAGGCGAGCAATAAACTCCTCAAGCGGGATGAGACCTGGAGCGGCCGGGTACGGGTCAAAGTTGGCCTTATGTGGAGTATGGGGGGGAGTCGGAGGCGTGGGATCTGCAGAGGACGACACCGGGGACAGATCCGAGGCGACGGGAATAATGCTACTCATCTGACGGGCAAGGTAGACGACCATGTGCCCTGTGACGGGCATCTGGATGAGGCGAATAAGTTGCGGGTTGTGGAGAGCTGTAGGGATAAGGGAAAGAGGGTTTCTCCGAGACATGACGAAAGGGAGCGTGTGGAGTTGATCGAATAAAATGTGGTGCCCTTCGAGGGCGAGAGAGAGGGCGGCGAGGAAAGAACGAAGGTTGTAGTGCTACAAGGTGAAGATACAAATAACAAACAGGATGATCTCAACAAATCACGAGATCACAGAGTCAGGGTGATAAAAGAAGAGTAAAGGAAGCAGACTCGAGCTGCAGACGAATGCGAGAACTGATAGATGAAGGAGAGGCTGAGGCCTGAGGCGGAGGACGGGGCTGACGGTATTTGCTCGACCAAACAAATCATGTTGCATGCGCGTCGAGTCACGTGGCATACAGAGAGTCACCACCGTGACGTCACTCATCCTCACCCGCTTCTTCTTCATCACCCAATGGCGGCCACATCGGAACCATGATCTCTGCAAACACGTCTCCATCACCACCACCCTCCTCGCCCGAACGCTCACGAGTCCATGCTTGCGGTATCTTCGCTTTCAAATGGTCAACGACACGATTGAACAACGACTCTGCTGCCGAGTTCGCATAATCGGATATCTCTGCGACGTGCGGTGGGAGAGCCGGCGTCACGAAAATGGGTGGCAAATCGATAGTAGGTGTCGATGAGGATGGAAAGGAGATGTGCTGGACGTAAGCGACTTTGAATAATGGTTCAGAAACACTTGCGAGAGAGAACACGGTGTTGAGATAAGGTTCCATCAATGCCTCCGGGTCTTCGCCATCCTTGATTGGTATCGATACATAGACAACATCTACACGTGGCGAATTAGTTGGTCACATACAATGCAGTACAATAGTTCCTTACATTTACCCTCAGGTGCCGAAAAGGTGCCGGCACCGGTAGTAAAGGCTTGAGCCACTTTAATCGACGATCCACCCTCGACCGAGCATGGGGGGAAAATAATGATCGACGTATCCACCAGTGGGGCCTCTGCAAGTGCACTTGCGAGTCTGGTAGACGCAGAACTCTGTCCACCCGCGTCTTCCTCTCCTGAAGAAACGGGTGCAAAATTGACGCCGTCCCCGCTCAATCCTTCTGAAGATAACACTGGGGGGAAAAGAATTGGCTGGTCAATGATGGCAATGCACCGCGCCATGAGGGATTCATCTGTATTTTGTGCTTTCGTTAGCAAAGGTTGTAACGACTCAGGTAGTTGGTCGTCAGCAGCAATCAGAACACCGGCAGTGAGAGGTGAGGGAAAGTCGGCCAAATGGGCGACAAATTTGTCTGCCGATGTTGACGGCGGGGTGATATCCTCGGTCTTCTTATCCAAAATATAAACACCACCATTGACAGCAGAGACGCGACAGAAACCCTGTGCGATCTCCCCAAGCCCGCCATAGTGTCCTACGAGGAAAGGCGATGCTCCGTACCGGCCCGCAGATTGGAAGTAATTGCGCAGGCGGGTCAATGCGTGAAGGGTCACGTCTGCAACGGACCCAATCGTTGTCATGTGTACCACGGCGAGAACAGGAACAAGGCGAACCTGCGGTTGAGGCGCAAAATGCGAGGGCATAGACAATTGCGTCAACTATTTCCTGAGGAAGTGAGAATTTGGACTGAAGGAACTCAGGAAAGGGTGTCTGTTCATGACCTTGTAACTCATTGGAACTCTCAAACTTTCCCGTTGCAAATTTAAAGAACCGCATTAGCCTGCGTTTTTCAATAAGGCTCAGAGTAGACTTGAAAATGTCCCCTTTGCTTCCGGGAACATTCTGGAGTCCCTTGCTACTGGAATAGATGCCGACGCGCTCAAGAAGGCGGTAACCACCATAGCGCGAAACGCCAGACGCGATGAGGGACGAGATGAAGGGACCAACTGAAGGGATGAGGGAGGGTGCAAGGGAGATTGAATAATGACGAGCGTGATCTGGCACGGCGGAAGACCTTGTTATGGAAGTGAATTTGGTGCGCTGAGCAACAAGATAGCTGGATATCTTTTCATATTTCTCTAAAGGCGTTGAGCGATTGTCAGCCCATCGAGCTAGTTCATCAAGGGTGAGGTTAGCTTCGTCGCCTCCATAGTAAGAATTATTATCGAGATGAGCGACTTTAAAGCCTGCTTTGGACAACGCACTGGGTGATTTAGTGTTACGTTTGACATGTGTGATTTACTCACGCAGCTGCAATGGATTCTACTAAACCTGTGCCGAGTATTATCACGTCAAAGTTTCCCTCCAGGTCTGACATCTTTGACGCAGAGAACGAGACGAGGATGGCCGCCGTTGTGCGTGCGTGATGAGATCTGGCTGACGTAATACCCTCCCAATTTTTTTTTACGACGCTCGTTTGGTTGTCCTGTCCTTCGACTCTCACTTTGGTCTCAACGATGGCTAAACTCGACAAGAAGGCCGATAAAAAAAATCCCAACACCTCTAAGACGGAGGTCAAGGCCAAGGCCGGAAAAAAGGCTGTCGACGTCAAAAAGCCAGTCGCAGCCGTACCCAGTGCGAAGCACGGTGCGCCAATCTCCTCGACGGAAATCCTTGCTCGGGTATGTATTCATTCCTAGTGACCACTTAAAACCTTTCTCTTATAAACATGTCCATCTCTTGCTCATGCCATATAAAATATGGACAGGCACAGCGAGAAAAAAAAAAGGGGAAGAAGAATGAATCTAGTAGCGAGTCATCGCAATCATCTTCTGAGGATGAAAAGCCAGCACCCAAGCCACCCTTGGCGAATGGGAAAGTGCGTGTCACACCTTTCATTGCATGATACAAAATTTACTCTTCCATGGCAGTCCGAAGCACTTCCAGCTGACTCTTCTTCCGAGTCGACCGATAACGCGTCTGAACATGAACCCATCACCAAGGTCCCTACCACTACGAGTGGGGCCACCAGGCTTCCTGCCAAGAGTGAGTCATCTTCCGACTCGAGCGAGAATGACTCTAATGAGTCTCCGAAATTGGCTTCCAAAGCAATCCCGAAGGCTGTTCCTTCAAAGGCACCGCAAACCAAGGCCTCCGCAGAATCCGTGAGCCAGAACGACGGAAAGGACTCCGATAGTGAGTTCTCTGACGAGGAACCATCATTACCAGCTGCCAAGGTACCGCCTCCCAAGGCTGCCGCTAAGGGATCTGGCCCCACACGGCCCATACAATCCACGTCTGCCCCTACCAAAGCCCGGGCTGTGCGAGCTTCCCCAGCGAAAGTTACAGCCAAGGCAGCGTCCAGCTCTAGCGAGGAATCATCAGAAGTGGAGTCTTCCGCTCCTGAAGATGCTCCTACTAAGCCCGTTACTGCAAAGACTACCGCTCAGGCTTCTGCCTCCACAAAATCTGCTACAACAAAGCCCATACCTGCGAAAGTTTCAACGGCCAAGGCATCTTCGGCGAAAGCTGTCGTCAAGGCAGACAGCAGTTCTAGCGCAGATTCCAACAAGGAGTTCTCTGATGAAAGCTCTGAAGAGAGCCCCGTCAAAGTTCCATCTAAGCCCTCTAAGCCCGTGTCGAAACCTGTTCCCAAGTCTGCTAATTCCACAAGCGATTCTGATTCTGACGAAGATGAATCTTCTGATCCCGAGCCTGGCATGACAAAAGACAAAAGAGAGATTGAGGAGTCTTCGTCCAATTCTGAGTCGAATTCCGAGTCGGAAGACAGCGAAGAGGACGAGAATGTCGAAATGGCCGATGCCAGTGCTCCTTCCGCTGCGGTTTCAACAAATGGTTTGATTATTTTTCATCGTCCCTTCCCTCTCTTATGATTGATTTCTATGTGTTGGTAGGCAAACGCAAAGCCGACACCGAGGCTGCTGTTCCTCCCAAAAAGCAAAAACTTGCTGATGGCAATGCAACTTCTGTCACTGACGATACGTCTTCAAGGACAGTTTTTGTCGGCCGCCTCTCATGGAACGTGGACAACGATTGGCTCAAGTCCGAATTCGAGGAATGCGGTGAAGTCGTTACCGCACGTGTCCAGATGGATCGCAACACAGGAAAGAGCCGTGGGTTCGCGTACGTTCAGTTTGCGGATTCTGCGTCAGTTGAGAAGGCGCTTCAGCTTTCGGGCAAGGAGATCGACGGGCGACCCATAAACGTAGATCGCAGCACAAATAACAAGGGTTCTGGCGGTCCGGGAAGGCCCAACGAAGGCCGCCGCGCCGCATATGGTGACAAGACAAGTCCACCGAGCGCCGTGCTTTTTGTGGGCAACCTTTCCTGGAGCACGACTGAGGACTCACTATGGGACGTGTTCGCTGAATACGGGGATGTGAAGAACGTGCGAGTGCCCACGGACCGTGAGTCTGGCAGGGTCAAGGGTTTTGGCTACGTCGAGTTCTTCGACATCGAATCTGCAAAGAAAGCATTCGAGGGCACTCAAAACATGGAGCTCCTTGGCCGCAATTTGCGTCTGGACTACTCACAGCCCCGCGAGGAGAGTAGCGCTCGCGGCGGTCCCAGAGGCGGTGGTCGCGGATTTGGACGCGGTGGTGGGCGAGGTGGGTTTGATGGTGCTCGCGTGAGTATTCCGTTGTACTCTCTCGTTATGCTTCGCTGACGTCGGCCATGTCCTAGGGTGGTCACGGAGGTGGACGCGGTGGTTTTAGTGGCCGGGGGCGTGGCCGTGGTGCTGGCCCAAGGACAGGTGGTATCACCCAGTTCGAGGGTAAAAAGGTCACATTCAACTAAGGAATGATTGCGAGTTTCTACTCTCAGTTCAAAAGGCCGGATGTGCTTTCGTTTTGTGTGCATATGTGGCCTAGAGCCGATTATGCTTTGTGGGTTTTGGTACTCGAAACCAATACCTATTTTCGTCGCGCTCTAATGCGAGAGATATTGCATCGATAATGACCCGAGACGCACGTTGAAACTTGACCTCAGAACACAGTATTGCGTACCACCTTCATTAAAACAGTAAGGTAATGGTATACAACAGCATCAACGATATGACGAAGGTAACAAAACATAATGCAATCTCTCTTACCATTCGTATCTTAGGAATCAAGTAAAGCTTCTCTGAATAGCCCGTCGAACAGGATTTGCCTCTGGCGGCACAGCCCCAGTACGTTCCAGCCGGTCGAACAACACAAATAGCCTCTCTGCCTCACGCTCGCGTTCCTCCTCAGTCATCTCTATCTCTGGTCGTTCTTCCTCGATAGCACCAGTAATGGGGTTAATTTGAGGCCCTGAGGGATCAGCGGGGCCCGGAGCTTCTCCAGAGGACGGAGGGCCAGTGACGATCCCCTTATTAAAGAGGAAACCGGCGACATTACCGTAGCCTACCTGGGAGATGAGGACTGTCGCTAATTTCAACATGATAAATCAGTCAACACGAAGACAGAAATCGAGGGAGGAAGGGACGGACCATCATGATCGCACACCGCGTAGAGTAGTTCGCCCGAGGTCACGTTCAGCCTGGGGTGGTATACACTCGTGAGGAGGCGGAGGAGGCGGCCAAGCGTGTCAGCACGGCTCTCGAGCACCACTGTGCGGTCTAAATTCACGGGGAGGAGCCACTCACGCAGACGTTCGCGTGCACCATTGTCGCCAGTCACAAGCTTGTAAATGAGCATAACGAGGGGTGCGAGCAGCTCATCTAGCGTGCTCTCGCTCTCAGCCTTGGCAGATGCACGCACGGAGGCGTCGTCCGGCTCGGTCGTGCCAGGGAAGTAATGCGAGAGCGCGACTTCGAGGAGGCCATATGCGTGGAGGAGGGTATCGTGATTTGGTGGGGAAGGCGGGCGTGCAGGGGAGGAAGAGCGGGAAAGGGACCGACGACCCGCGGTAAGCATAGACTTGGCGCGGTCGAAGGCACCATGGGGGCGAGAAGTATCGCGCGACGAATCTGAAGCGAGACTGCGGCCAGTTGAGGAAACCGGAGAAGCAGAACTGGAAGGTGGGGAACTATGGCGGCCAGGAGTGCTAGGGGGAAGCCACACTGATTGTAAATTCCTCGTGAAGGGGATTGAGAGGAGTGCATGGATGACGTGGTTGAGAGGTGGTGCAAGGGGTGACAGTGGGCTGGGTGGGAGGGAGTTGAAAGCGCGGAGAAGGGGGGGAAGAAGGCTGAGATATAGGCCAGTAAGTAAGGAACCGGATAGGTGTCTGTTATACGAACCCATCAAGCCGGTCAGACCAGTACTCTCCCATGACTTTGGGACCTTCATTACTGCTGCCGCTCTCAACGACTTTCTCGCAATCGACGAGCTAAGATAGATGAGAGAGACGGGAAATCAGGTGTGTGCGAGATCTACCTTCGGATAGTGTGTAAGAATGTTAAAGGCGAACTTTAAGAGATCTACAATCGCCTCGCGGGCCATTCTGGTACCGCTGAGGAGGGCGGCGATGAGGGACTCAAGACGGAGACCAATGATATCGACGAGGGAGTGTGTCCGGACGGACGGTTTCCGCTCAACGATAGAAATGATGAACGATCCAGATGTCAGAGACGACGCAGTGGCAAGAAAGAGGATGCGTGAAGCGATGAAGACGACATCTGGTGACGACGATTTCTGGAATAGCATAAATCAGTGATTAGGGAGAATACTCCGGTTAACCAACCTCAAGGAGAAGGACAGCATATTCTCCACCATTAACTGAATCACTAATGAGAGTGGAACGGGCGCTTTCGACGAGAAG